>VDFB02214342.1:271299-288988 GCA_007258455.2 Sequoia sempervirens
TTGTTGTTGCAATAACGCTTGGGTTTGTTGCACTTGTTGCACTTGTAATGTGGCTTGTGCAACTTGAGAAGCTTGTTGTGCAGCTTGAGAAGCTTGTTGAGCAGCTAGGTGTACGACTTTTTTGTTTCTGCACTTGTTGGTATCCTCTTTGAAAAGCAACTTGCAATGCCACGTCATATTGGTTTGATGTGGTGAACGTTGGTGGTGGTGGGGGTGGTGGAGGATTCAGAATGACGTTCGTAGTGGTGGTGAATGGTGATGTCGTGTTGATTATTTGATTAGTGGATGGTGGTGTTGGTGTGGTAAGTGGCGTCGTTGATGTGTTTGTCCCTTGAGAGACCATGCTTTTGTGATGTTATGGGGGTGTTTGATGACGTTGCAATTGTTTGTGTGTTTTTCGCCTCTTGTTGCGATGTTGACGAAAAATTTTGAGCGTTTAACAAAATGCTTTGGTTGATAGTTGGGATGTTGTTTTGATTGATACTTGGTAGAGGGGGAAGCCCTAAACCAAGGAGTGGTGTGGATGATAATGGCAGTGATGGGATAGGTGGAAATGTAAGGGGTGTTAGTTGTTGTGTAGTGTCGAATATGCCCCTTGGTCCGAACATATCTCCCTCTTCTTGTGAATTTGTGAGAAGAGGTGTTTGTGGTGTTGCGTGAAAAAATGATGATGATGGATTGTGATGGAATGTGAGAGGAACATTCTTGTGTAATGGGTTTTTGGGGTATGTTTTGTTCCAAGGTGGTGTTTGCATCCAAATTTTGATTATTAACAAGGGGATGTGCTTGAAGAGCATTGAGAAATGTATTTCCCTTGTTAAAATTGGGTTGGGTTGGAGCCAACGATGTTGTGATTTGCGGAATGTTTTGCGTGATGTTTTGGGATGGGGGTGTAGATGAAATGGGGATGGTGGATGAGATTGGAGGAAATGATGTTTCTACTATGGTACTCACATCAAAATCTAAAGGTAACTTGGCCCCTTGCTTTGCTAGCTCAAGCATGTATAACGAAGGGTTAAGTCTCATCATGATGTTGATGATTCTATGGTTGTACGGATTTTGGAGCATTTCAGTCATTTCCTCATGAGACATTCCAAAAGTAAGGTCCTCTCCTTGGTTTTCTTCTTGCGGATTTTGCAATGATGAGAGGGTCAACGGATTACTTGATTCAGCGAGATTCATTTCTGCATTTGTTTGGCTGAGATCGCTTGAAGCGAGTGTTTCTTTGTTGGCTTCCATACTCTTCTTGTATTGAGATCTAGTTAGAACCATAAAACAAGGATCAATCTTCAAGGATATGGGAGATGAATCTCTTGATTCCTTGGATTGATCTTTATTTTATGCCCCTAAAGTATAAAGTTTTTAGGATTCTTTGAGGATCAAAGGTGATGATATGATGATGATGTTTAGGGATGGATGATACAAATGTTTTGGGATTTTGATAAATCTTGAATGAGATACTAGGATTTTAGGACTTGCGGATTTTGATTTTGATTTTGGTTTTGAGATTTGAGATTTTGTCCTTGATTTTGATTTTAGTTTTGATTTGGATTTTTGAACAAAAGGACCCTAAGATGTTGGATGATGATCTAAGGGATAGCTTTGTTCAAAGGATGATGATTTGAATATGTGTGAGGAGAAGGATACATCTACCCTCACCTATCCAAACAAGATGATTGTTTCACTAAGTATATGAAGAAGGATTCATATACATATACTAAGCTAGACAAGATGATTTTGATAACTTTGACTAAGTATATGCAAAAGGATGCATCTACACATGCCTAGCCAAAGGTGTTTTTGATAATGTTTCAAGGATTTAGTCTCAATGATTTTGATGATTTTTATTTTTCCAAAAAAGCCTAGTATTTAAGGATGATTTCAAGATTTTCCAAAAGGTGATGGTGAGATGAATTTTGTTTTGATGTTTTGGAGGATGGGTGAAAAATATTTTGATATGATTTGATCCTAAGGTGAACCTAAAAGGTACACTTTGTTTGCCTAGACCTAGGTATTGAAGAGCATGCAAATGCTTCCTAAAGACCTTTGTTAACCAAGAAATGATTTCACTTGAACATTCATTTTCGGATTTCCAACCAATGATTTTTTTGCTTTTGGGGTTACGAGTCTTCAACACATATGAAAGTTCATTTTTCTTAGCTTTGCTTAATGTATTTATTTTACCAAAAACAATTTCTTGAATTAGGTTTTCAAACTAAGATGTCCAATGTCTTAATTTCTTCAAACCCCACAAGATATGTTATGTGGAAATTCGATGAACTTAAGGCAAGGGTTTTCCTATTGTTTACTTAAGGAGACAAATCGAGATATAATCCAATGTTTAGAAACCTCTAAGGATGTGAGTCCCAAGGGCAAGCAATAACATATGGATTGAGTCAATTGTATTTGTCCTCAAAAGGGTTTGAAATTTGGATGAGGTTCAAGTGTTTGTTTCCATGATGTTTTCGATCAAGCAATGCATTTTGTAACCCAAGAATAAGTACAATCCTATGGATGTGTAAGACAATATTTGTTGGATTCCCACTTGGACAAGTCTAGCTATGCTTATCTCTAGCGAATGGTTAGATGCTTGACCCCATTGGCTCCCCTCCATGACACTCACTTATACGGGGCAGCCAAGCATCAACACCCATGAAACTCCCATGGCATGCTTTCCATTTCTACTAGAAGACCGTAAAAGTGTGGGGCGACTTCAGAACGACCGTTTTTGCACAACCAAATAGATTAAAGGATTTTGGAAAATTCTAGCACATGGGTTTTAATAAGGACTTTCCGTTCATGGAGATTGACCCATACAACAAGAGTCCCCTTTCAGATCCATCTTATCGGAATCAACCACGTGATATTGGCATTTCGTCCAATATCCACATTTATATCTCGGTTGGAAATACTCTTGGCTTTAGAGTGTTACCGGTTGAGTCGTTCCCTTGGGTGAGTACTTTTTCCCCAAGGCATGCCCTTTAAGATAAACAAAAGCGAATGAAGAACAATATTCGTAATTCGATCAATCCTTGTTGGCAACAAGGAGAGAGAATGTACGCAACAAAGCCCTCCACTCACACTCGCACAATATGTTGTTCAATTTTAAAGCCCAAATCGAAGTGTGGAGGTGATTGCTTTGTCTTACCCTAAAGTCATGAAAAAGGCCTTTTGATTCTCAAGATCGCTATAAAGTGCGAGAGAAGTGCATACGTCCTTTTTCAATGGCTTTAGTCTAAGTAAGCCCTCATGAAAAACAAAGCTGCACTTGTTCTTTTTAGATTCACAAAGCAAAAATGTGAGTTTGTTTTAGAGCACCAAATCACAAGTGAAAGACATTTGTTCAATTTGTTAATCCAAGAAACAAAATCTAGTAAGTTGTTGATCCTATTGTTCATTTTAGCCCTTTTGCAAGAAATAAACAAAAAAAAATCTTTTTAAACCCAAAGGAAGATTAGTGTCCTAAGAAAGAAGAAGATGAAAAATTCTTAAACAAATGTTAAACAAACACTAAAGTGTTTAAAAACACTTTGATTTGACGAAATATCATCATCATGCTCCTTCCTTTGTCTTCGATTTCCAACCTATAAGTGAGAAAAACCAGTTAGATTCTGGAAAATACAGAAGTTGAAAACCAAAAAATAGAACATAAATTAATCATAAATCAAAAGCACGTGCTAAAAAATCTAATTTTCCCTTTTACTGTCTCCCAGCGTCACAACTCGTGAAGGCGTCACAGTTTTTTCTCCTAGTGGTGCCCTCACAGCGCTGCTTACTAGTCAGCGGTGCTCTGTGTCAAGACAGAGAGCTCAATTGCGTCGTAATTTTTGCCCAGTGTCTCTGCTTAATATTTTTTTTGAAATTGTCTGCAGGTTGGCGAGTCCAGTGGCAGAGTTTAAAATTCAAAAATCTTGGCAGGACGAGTCCAGCGGCGCAATTTGTGTCTCAAGTGGTGCCATATAGCGATGCGGACGAGCCCGCGGTGCCAAAACAACGACGCTGACGAGCCTGCGGTGCCAAAACAACGACACTGACAAGCCTGCAGTGCCAAAATAGCGACACTGACGAGCCTGCGTTGGAATTTCCTGTGTGTGAAGAAAAACGCGAAAATTTCAAGAAAAGTTAGAAGCAATGATATCAAGCCCTCCTTCTAGCGCCAAATGTGCGAACCCTTTTCCTAGTACCTGCAAAACAACATGAGTAAACAAGTTAAACAAGGAATTGCAAGCTAAAACAAGGATTCCCCATGAAATCCATTTACAAACTCAAAATAGGAAAGAAAACAATGAAGAACCAAATAAAAACAATGAAATAGCTTGAATCCTAATTTAAATATGCAAACTCATGATCCCATGGAGGAATTGGTGCCAATTTGATGTGAAAATTGGCCCTTTCCCAATTCCTATGATGAAATCTTGATATGTTGAAGATGATCTTGATCCACTTTGATGAAAGATGAGAACTCCAAGCCAAATCTGCAAAAAGCCTAACTAAAAACTCAATGATGGATGGAAATGGCTAAATATTTTAGCATAATAACTTTGCAATGTTTGTGGATGATCAAATGAGGATATGAACTCTTTATTTATAGGATTTCAAGATGAATGAAAGTTCAAATTTGAGAAATGTGGGACTAACATTCATCCAATGATATGGTGCCACTTGTCAAGCTATGGATGGATGATGGATGTGCAAGATTTGGGGTTTGTGCCAATAAATGCCAATATTTGAATTTGAAATTTGTTGAAATGACATGCAAGAGGGAAGGGAAAATGCAATAAATGCCACTTGGCTCAAGGCAAAGGACATGTAAGAGATTTTAAATGCCTTGTTGGATGTACATGTTGACTTGGAATTTTTGAATTCAAATTGAGAGAATATTCCAAAAGATGCCTTGTGAGGAAAATAGAGATTTAATAAATGAATTAAATCTATTTTCATGTGCAACTTGCATTATCTAGAGGATGTGACATGGAATCAGGTTAAATTAATCAAGGGCTAATTAATTTAACAGGAGAGGTTAGATGGTGTGACCTATTTGACTCAATTTTATGGATTTAATTAAATCAAATAAGAGAGGAATATGATAAGAGGCTAATTAAATAAGGATTTTGATTTATTTAATTAAAAGGGATGGTGTTAGATTAAATCAAATAAGGTTTTAATTTATTTAATTTAATGGACAGACTTTAGAGATTTAATCAAATGAATTGATTATTTAACTAAATAGGGATAATTAGATCAGGTGGATTGATTTAATTAACATAAGGAATTGACTTAATTGGATAAAATGATTTATTCAATTAAGGGATGAAAATTGATGAGTTTAATCAGATAGGGGGATTTGATTAAATGGTTAGACCGAGGGATGATTCAGGAAGAAATGATGCTAGTAAGTCAGGATCAGATGCATGATGTCAATCAGTATATTTTACGTGTCTACAACATTATCTAACCCCATCATCCGTGCCTATATTGTCGTATGAAATGTCGGCAACACATACCATGCAAGCATCCATTAATGCACCCCCTGGCAGCGAACACATACCAAAACATGCGTCAGGACATGTACCTGGGGATGCAGAGGCCACTAGTACTGGTGATGTTTTAGCAGCATTTCCTGGATCTTCCTGTATTACTAGTACGAGAACATTGCCGGTCACACTTGTGGTGACCGAGGATTTTGTTCCCATAAAGATAGAGAAGGCCCCAGGTACTTTAAAATGTTTTAATTATTATTCTATATAATCCAATTGAAATTTACTTATTGATCGCTCTTTTTAGACCATTGATCCCATGATCATTTTGCAAGAAATGATGTTTTTTATAAACATCTAAGTGATATTACATTGGAGCTCTTCGGGCCCACCATACGTACACGGTGGAATGCCCAAAATGAAGATTTAAAGATGAGCTCATTAACCGTTTAGTTGTGTTGTTCGGTGATAAAACATTCAATTTGAACCAGGAGTCATAGAAAGGCTGGTACTATCTAAAGTCTGAGGGACCAATATAGGTCACATTAGAGAAAGAACAAAAGTCTGAGCATCCCCATGATTAGGAGAGGGATTGGAAGGACTTGGTGTCAGATGGAAAGGAGAGAAAGTGAAAATAGAAAAGGAAAGAACACCAGGGCCAAGGAAGGTATGTGATATATAAGCATAAATCTACAAAAATCACGATTAATCCACGATTTTTAAATAGAAGTTTATTTTGGATTCTTCATTTGGTTACGTACCCATACATGTTTGACTCTCCATAATTCATTGTTCGACTCTTAGCACTTCATTTTTTGGCTCTGCACTCTTAAAAGCTCCCTTTCTCCTTTAGGTGAGGTTTTTACCTCACTAGGCTTGTACCAGTGTCTTTCATTTTGATATGGTTGAAACGAAGAACATATTAAAACACACACACACACACACACACACACACACACACACACACACACACACACACATATATATATTCCTTCGCCTATAAATGAAGGCCAAATTTAAACAAATATAATAATTTTTCTATCATATATCTATATATATATATGCCAACATATGTACATGGCATGCATTTGTAAGATTTTGTTGTATAAAATGTGATTGTTACACTCTAACTGCACAAGATCAAGTGATTTTAGATCAATTCTTAATGCCTACCAATCCCTATCAATTTTATACTATGTTATTGTGTCACTTTTTCAGCTGTAAGTGCTCAAGTAAATGTAATTTCATTTATAATATATATGCTTGGGAATATAGACTAGTTGTATGCACTGTAAATGTTTGTCACCCACTACCCTGTAACTCAATATCTAGGGTTTCACTTATAATGTTTATGAATGTCAATGCATTTATGTTCCATACAATATGATTGTTACACCCAATCTTCTCTAAGTGCTAAAGATCAAGTCATTTCAGTTATCTTCTTAATCTATCCAATGTTAGTGTGTAATCCAATCTTAATTTGATCTTCAATTTCCTCATTTAACTCATGTATAGATGTTGGCATATATATGCACATATATATATATATATATTTGTTTCTTTAAATGTGTTCTTCATTTCAGTCTTATACAAATGTTTATATATTTGGCTAACACTTGTTGAAAATTTGTGTCTTGGATGGTGTGCAATTGCAATTCATGTTTGGCTCACCCCATTCTCCCTGCAACGACTTGGCAATGGCGAATTGGACTTCAAAGGTATACACTTTACTTACTATACTTTCTCTCATAAGGTAAAAACTGCTACATGTATTTAATTGATGCCTCCTTTCATTTCTTATTGCGGGATTGAGTTGGAGAAATTCAACATATCATTGGCCATCTCCATTTCATAGAGGTGAGGTTTTAAACCTCACTAAGGTTGTACCATTGTCTCATGTCAGTTGTTGCTTCTTTCTTCGTATTATTTATTTGATTTGTTATGAGTGTGTTGTGTTACATAAGTTGAAGGTTATGTTTATTTTGTCATTGATTTCAAACAAAATATTTATAGTGTTTTTGTAGTTATCCATAGTTCGAAGGTTCTCTATGATGATGTATATGATGTCTAGGGTGTTTATGAACACTTCCAATATTTGTGTTCATAAACACAGTCACTTTGTCAAGGAAAGATATGGTTCTCTTCATGCATCACTGTGACTTTAATGGGTTTAATCTTTTCATTTAATTTCTATCTATACCTATATATCTATATAACTTTTAATCTATCTATCAATATAAGTATATATATATATATATATATCTATTTATCTGTATATATATGTATATATATGTACATGACAAATACATGTATATATATATGTAGATACATTTATATTTACATATATATACACATACATATATATGTACATACGTATTGGCATAAACATATATGTACATATGTATGCACATAGATATATATGTGCATACATATTGACATAGACATACATGTACATACGTATGCACACATATATAAATGTGCATGCATACACACATACATATATATGTGCATATGTACGCACATACATATATATGTGCATACATACACATATACATATATATGTGCATACGTACACACATACATACACACATACATATATATGTGCATACGTATGCAGATACATACACACATACATATATATGTGCATAAATATGCAGATACATACACACATACATATATATGTACATACGTATGCACATACACATATATGTGCATATGTATATATGCATTACACAATTATGAAATACATAACTAAAAAATAAATTATTGTGCAATGAAGAACAAAATAATGCAATTTCATGGCAGAATATCCTCGAAATGAAAACCATTGAAACCATTTTCATATTTTGAAATAACAAACAAATATTAAAAGTAAATTACAGAGTTAAAGTTTGTGCAATGATGAACACAATAATAAGGGAGAGCACCCCATAGTGGAGCACCCTACCTTGGCAAGTCCACATGGACCAGAATTAAAAATAATTTTTTTTGCTACATTATCTATGGGACATGCTACAGTCCAATTGATCCTACTTGTTCATGACGTGCCTGTTACAATGTTTGACCATTTTCCATTAAATGGCCTCTTTCATTATTCCCATTACATTGTTGTACTCATCCATCCAAGCATACCTCACATTCATTTAGCTACCCTTCACTCCTTCAACCTCCCTTGGCATGCTATATATATATATAGTCCTCAAAGTAACTTCATACTATAGTTTTCCTTTATTCTCATTACATTGTTGTACTCATCCATCCAAACATACCTCACATTCATCTCTACCCTTCACTTAGGTTCAACCTCCCTTAGCATGCCTCCACCCTTGGCATGCCTCCATAGTAATACCCTCATAATCAACTATAATTATGTTCTAAGTGTTAACCAATATAATCTAATTAGTATTTATTAATCTAATTAGTATTTATTAAATTGAATATTATATAATTTTTTGACATTACAAAAATCTACGATAAATCTAATGTGATTTTTGGTTTACAAAAACATAGTGAACTCTTATAATTGATAAAAATTATACATGTTTTTTCAAAATGTGAATCCAAACAAATAATCTTGACATAATACATGGAAACATGTTAACTTTTGTAGAGGATAATGTTACACATGTGCTCTGTGGGTGGTAATATTTTGTTGTTATATTGTTGTGTGAGATTATTGTACTTTTTTTATAGACTTTATCAAGTCAATAGCCTTGTACATGTAATTTTTGAAATATTGTATAAGATTGGGTTCCTTAGAATGTTATATCTTATAGTTAATTATCTTTGAATCTAAGACAATATTAAATATGTTGGATTGTCAATGTGGCAAGTTAGGTATTACAAACATAATAATTATTTTTGATTAGGTAAGCAACATTTAAAGGGTTTTGTAACCTTTCACAAAGAGCCACAAGGGCCAATAGAGTTCAAGACCAAAAAAAAATCAAAAAGACAACCAAAAAACTAACACAATAGACCAACAACAGATGGACAAACAACAGATGAACAATAGATGAAATGGCATCTCCCTAGTTCTTTGACAGGAGATTAACAACATCATCTCTGTGTAACGCCCCATTGCGTGAACCCCAGAGGACAACAAACACTATAAATTTTTTTTTGAAAGGGAAACATTGCATAAGATAAGTTTGTACATTCTTTACATGAAGGCAATTATACATTTACAAAGTCATCTACGCCCTCTAGGGTACACGAAATGGTCATTACGATTTATAAAGTTTTATAAAAAATGAAAGCGAATAAAAATCAAGATTAAATAATGATGACATTCAACCATCCATGATTAAAAGAGAAGAAAATGATACATCATTTTATTTCAACTCAATTCATACTTCAATAGTACAATTGTGGAGCATATTTCCACAGATATGACACAACATGGATATGATAGTACAATTACATGATGCTTCCCTTATATCAACGAGAAAGGTACATCAAGTACTAGAATAATACATCAATGAAGATTAAGGTACAAAATGAGGAGCAATTTTCAACCAAGTGGAGCTCTAGAACTCTGCGTCCGCTTCTGCATCGCAAACACATCCTGGGAACCCAATGGGGTGCATAGCACGTTCCACCCGACTATGTGGACCCAAAGGTCCACCCCTCATGCTAGGAGATGACAAGAAAGGATACACATCCAAACAAGGTCAAGTAGACAAGGCTAACTCAACATTGACATAAAACAACATCAAACAAGTACAACATTGCTTGTTTAGGAAACTCTCCCAAATAGTTCTGAAACAAGACTCACAACAACAAGGGTGTACCAAGCATAAAAGCCACAAAATAAATACACGTGCAAGGCATGAACCATCTCGCTCATAGTCATAACCAAAGGCAAGGAAAATCATGGAACAAGGTACACCCATGAGAGCTCAAGAAAAAGAATACGATCAATGGATCACAAAGGTCTAATCATGAGAAAATGCAACACATGATAGGTTTCCCATTGCCTCTGGAAGCCTAACAACCTACACCCATAACTTATCAAAAGGGAGTGACTTAAACATTTATGGGTTCCCAACTCATCCAAAATATGACTAAAAGAAAGTCGATGCATAAAGTCTCCTCAATCAGAAATAACACAAAAGGAGTACTCACAAAATGACTAAACAACTTTCATGATCGCAAAATGACAAGTGTAGAGTAACAGAGGCAATATCATAACAAGATCCTCAAACTCACTCAAAGCTAACATAATCAACTACAATTACTAACAATAAATTCAGCCAATAGGGCATCCAAGGGAGACCTCAATTTTCTCCATACACGATACCCTCACAACTAACAATTTGGCTCAAACCAACTTTAATCAATTTAGCAAACACAACGAGAATAGAAGCAAACACTTTTAAAGGATTATCATCTTCATACAAAATTGAACACAATAACCAATAGCAAAGTCAATTTATAGTACAACCAAGAGAGACACGACGGGAAAATCAAACAAGCAATATAATTTCATCCATGATCTCAAACTAGAGGTTGTGAATGTGTTTGACACTAAAATAAGCTATTTACTTGATCAAATTAAAAGATTATAAGTCGATATTTTGAGATAACTCTATCGTCCATGAAGCAATCATTCCAAATCCCTAGTGTTAAATTTTTCATTTTACGATAATGCTATAGAGGTTATACGAAAGTAAAGTTTAGTAAGAAGTTATTTAAGCATATTCCCTAAATATTCCAATAAATATCTTAGAACATTTAAACCAACTCTTAAGTTTCACTAAGACACCAAGAGCAATAAGTTCCAAATAAAGTTGAATCACCATTATATTTTTCTAAGGATAAACTATTAGGAAACATTTTAATAATCAAACATTCAAGTGATAAGTTATAGCAACAATTAAGTCATCACTAACGATTCCTTCACCCACCCATTTTATTTAATTAACTAAAACTAAGCCAACCTAACCTTTAACATAAGTATAACTTAAAGGTAGATTAAAAGGAAATACAACTCCTAATCTATACCTTATTGTTCACATTTCCCTTTTGATAAAACATGGGGGGTACTTCGATTTGGATATTATGAATTGAAACATCATCCTCAGGTGGAAATTATAAAATTTCAAAATAAAATAAAATGTGCACAATCTCTTGATTCAACCGCTGATCTTAAGATCATCTCTTTATATATATATATATATAATTAAAACATCTAGTTGACTAGCTTGACGAAAGAGAGTACTTACATGACTCAATAACCAATTATATATAAACAAATACCGCTGATCTTAAGATCATCTCTTTATATATATATATAAAATTAAAACATCTAGTTGACTAGCTTGACGAAAGAGAGTACTTACATGACTCAATAACCAATTATATATAAACAAATAAATTATTGATATGAAAGACTTTCATTTTACACAAGATACATATATACATATATATATATTTATGATTTTATTTACCACCATCATTATTTATTTATAACTCTTACATATAAATAACATATTTATTTAATTATTTGTTAACTCTCTTTTTAAATTTACACTTATATTTAAATATATATAATTAATACTCTACTTAGTTAATGACTACATTTACTTATATATTTAATTTATTCACTAAAGAAAGAATTAAAAATAATAAATAAAAAGAAGCTTCCCTTCTCTCTCTTTTAGGAATACTAATACCTCGTCTCATATGACCTTTTCTTTTTATTTTAGTTTGTCCATTTGCTACTATATTTTCCTTCCAAAAAGGGTATAGAATCACTTTTTCTTTTCTTTTTTTTTTATCCATTTTAAGCTACTATATTTTCCCCCTTCCAAAAAGGAGTAGGAATCACTTTTTTTTTTTTTAAATGGTTAAATGGACATATCACTAAGAGCCCTTATTAGTTCCTGCCGACAGGCAGGATAACTTATGCATTCATTCAATTCAATTTTTCTGTCTTGACAGTGACAACCTCACCAATGAAAAACTGGAATTTAAATGTTGACCACTGAATCTATATAGTCTATATTAAATTGTTAGGTTTTCAATAAATACAATATGCTTTTATCTTTTTTCCTACTGGTTGGTGCTGTGAATAGTCAGTGATAAAAATAGAGTTTTAATTTTACAAATTACAAAAAATTTAAAGCTTATTATTAATTACATGACAATAAATCAAGCCCTTTTAATATCCATATGACAATAAATCAAGCCCTTTTCAACAAATTTTAAGACAAAGTTTTGGATTTTATTCCCATCAAATTTTCAACCCAAATTACCAATCGGCAGGGACGTGACGCAACTGCGTCTCTTGTTTACAAGGTAGGCTTTTTTATTTATAAAAGAGGACTTTTAGAGGGTGATTACGTGGAGCCCTTTATGGGATCTATTAAAGTCTACCCCATGATAATAGGCGGTAAATTAGTTTCAGATCTTATCCTTAGCATGCATTCCCGTAAAATAAGATATATATTTGAAAAAAAAATCCTTATCAATGACATTCTTTGAAGTTAGCGACTACCCTAACTTTTCTCATATGTTTTCTTTTATTCAGTTATTGTCTTCCTCTAATATTGCATAAGCATAAAAAGGCGTGAGAATTGTTTGGCGTAATGCGAGAAGAAAATATGGTCTCATGGAATGCAACAATTACAAGATATGCACAAATTGGGTTTATTGAGGAGACTTTAGAACTTTCAAGCAAATTGCATAAAATCAAATTCTACAGCTTCTTCCAGCATTCTCTCTGCCTGCTGCCAAAATGGGAGCTTTGGAATAGGGTATGGACGTTCATCAATGATAAGAGGAGCTTTGCAGAAAGGCCATATACGCCTCTACAGTCTTCTATGTTCAAGTGTTGTTGTTGTCACAGGTTGCAAATGGTATCAGGGATATGATTTAAAATTTATACACCCTCCAAAGTCCATATTCTGCAGCTGCGATAGGTTACTCAAGGAATGTAATGCGGCAGTTGCAGAAAGTGGGCAAAACGGATTTGATGAAAAGGCTGAAGAAACTTTCAAGCGTATGCTATTGGCTGGTGCGGCACCAACCCCTCACGCAGGGTCGACATCCTCCCTGCCGCGCCCACCAGGGAGGCCTATGAAGCTTTTAAGCAAATGCAACAGGTGGGTGAATAGCTGTTGTGCGAGGAAGATAAAAGAGGGTGGGAATTCTAGTTCCGGTACGCCAGGACAGAGACAAACTAAAGTGCTATTTATTTGTAAGCGTAATCAGAAGCCCGTGGATGAATTGTAAACAAAAAGGAGGCATTAGTGATAACAAGACAACATACCAAGTAAAACGGGGTGCCAAGAGAAGTCGCTCTGAGTCCAGCTTTGGACAGCCAATTCTTCCTCCTGACCAACATATTTGTTGAAAATTGCAAAGTACCCAACCCTCCACGGATTAATCCAATGGAAACACTCATTATCGGAAACGAGCTAGATGCAAAATCCTGACATTCGAATTTTTTTGCACTACTCATCGTTATTTCCATTGCCATTCAGTTTGACAGCCCTGAAAGCCCCTACCCACGCTTTGAAATTACCTTAAGCATGCAAAATGAGAAGCATAGGAAAGGCACGTGTGCTGAAGATAGACCCATCAAACAAACGTGGTCTCCTCTCATCGCAACAACTGCAGGATATGCATTTAAAATAGATTTTATTTTTATTTTTGTTTTCTCATCTATAGGTAATGTGAATACTAAATTTAACTGCAATATGAATTAAATTTGACATTACCTTTACTAATATTAAATTTAACTTTATTGTCATTAGTTCCTTTACAATATAAATTTGATTAAATTACTGAAATCTAAATAATATAAGAAAAATGTTTAGAGTAATTAGAAGAAGAGGGATTTATATATATATAAGAACTTTGTGTGATTAATATTTATTATTTATAAATACTATCATACATGTGGTTCAATTAATTCAACCATATAAGAGCATGTGATTGATTAAGTCATTTAAATGATTGATTTTACAATAATTTTATCATGATTCTCGACATACATTCCTTATACACAAGTATATTTCTTATCATTGAGATTGTTACATTATCTACGTATATACACTAGAATATAGATAAAACAAAGCGTAAGAATACGTATAACATCCAATCATAGAATTCAAGAGATAGTATAAGATCGACTCTATAACATGTCCTACAATGTTCCTATAACAAAATATTGTGCGTGACTCATTTAGAGGGTGGCGGTTTGAAGGATCTCTCTCATATCTAATTCTAGACATAACTAGCTAAATTGGGAGATCATGTATTATTTCTAGATTTTAATTAACCAATTAACTTATATGATAAAAAAAAAAGAAACCTCACAAGTCACAAATAAACCACTTACTCAGATGACACGAAGGACCAAAAGCGGAGGGGTACTACACTCTAACCCATTCCTGACGATCTTCAACATTCTTCTTGTCCATTTCATCCTTCATAACCGCCGACAGGGTGCTGGTAACACAATGGACCAACTTAATTGTGAAGCAGGTCAAACCACAATTTTTTTTGTCCAACTTATCCAATCTTTCTTGCAGCACACAAAGCACCTCCCTCCCAACCGCAGTCATGCCAATATCAACACACTCAACGTCCAACAGGTCCGAAGACAAAGAGGCCGAGTCCTCCTTCTGCACTTTTCCAATTTCAGGAATGGTGTTGGTCCCTCTAGCATACTCCTCCTCACTCTTAGACTCCTCTTCGTCCCTGCTATCTTTGTTGTCAGACCGCTTCTCTTCCGTATCCAAGTCTTTCACCTACACTTTTTTGCTATTCTTGGCCAACCTACCAGAGCGTCGGATGATGGTATTGCCACCAGTGACCATCGTCTCTGCGACCACCATATCCCCCTTAGAGTCCTTTCCCACCACATTTTTACCTTTGCTCAGAGGCTCCTTCAAACACTTCCCTTCCTCTTTACTTTCTTTTTCAGGGTGGGCTTGGTAGTAGTCTTGGCAGGGGTTGATTTGAGCTCACAAAGACTACCCGCCGCACTAGTCTGGGCTACACCCACATTCCCCTTAAGCTTTTTAGCAGTGAGTTTGGGTTTATGCGTGTCAACAAGGACTAGGTGGTTTTTCCTGATGGGGCCTTTGGACTCGGCCAGAGATAAATTAGTCATAGTGGGAGGCTCAATCTCTTCAATACAGACAACAAATATGGGTTTGGGTGGGCATAAAGCAAGATGCAAGTGGTAGAGCCTCAAAATGAGGCCCTGGTGGAGCGAAAGGGGAGGAGGGTCATTAGGATTCAGACCAGTAGCCTCAATACATTTTTCAACAGAACTTTCTAAGTCCATTAGAAGGAAAAAATGAAAGCTTAACAAAATTTTATGCCAGAGGTGGTTCAGAAGAGGGAAATGGTAGAAATAGTAGGTTTTGAATCTACCTTCTAGAGTCACGTACTTCATCAGGGCGAGGCACACTTGGTTCCACAGCTGAGGGAGAGCCTCCCACTCAAAACCTGATTGGTTGTGCACCGATTCCTCATTCCCCACAAAAAACGTGTTCATACTTTCATTATTCTAAGTTTTAGTGTGCTTCGGGTGCTTCATACCAGTACACAGGAGCCCCGTCATCTGCACTATCACTTCCTCATTCACATTAAAGGAAATACCACCCAAAGTCACACGATGATCTTTCCAAGAGTTGAAAAATTGTGCAGACAAATTTGGGTCATGGCCCATTAGACTCTCCATTAGTGGAGCAAGACCACCCTCAACACATATGTGCCACACCAACAGATCTTTGTGAAATTCACCGCAGTTGTCCAGCTCAGTTTGCACCCTATCACCACCCATAATGTCACTCTGCACACAAAATAACCAGAAACCCTGATAAAATAAAAGGTTAGAGATAATGGAAAGGTGAAGAATCAGTCACACATTTAGGATTTTAAGCAAAAAATGACAACCTTTGGTAATCAAAGCAATGGACAGGTCACAAGCTTGAGGGAGTAATTTCCTAAAAGAAATCTTAGCGGAATCATAAATGAGGATCTTCAAACACATTCGGCTAAGTAAGATGGACATGATGGGAATGGAAGGTTTTCCTTCCACATAATAAATGCACAAAAACCTAGGCAAGATGGTCGTGGGGCCAAATTTAGAGACACCAAAAAGGTTAGCTTTCAAAAGCAGAGACAAACATAATAATTGTTGTAAACAAAATTGAATCAAATTTCTATCCTTGTCAAATTTAGACATGTCTACTAGACCTTATGAGTGATTATATGAAATGTCTTCTTAAGTAGTTTCAAATGTTAGATTATCAATATAGAATGTATTTTATCAAATATTGTATAAGATTGAGTTCCTTGGAATGTTATATATTATAATTAATTATCTTTGAATCTAGGACAAGATTATATATGTTGGATTTGTCAATGTGGCAAGTTAGGTATTATAAACATAATAATTGTTGTAAACAAAATTAAATCATATTTCAATCCTTGTCGAATTTAGACAATCTCTAGTAGACCTTTTGAGTGACCATATGAAATGTCTTCTTAAGCAGTTTCAAATGTTAGATTATCAACAAAGAATGTATTTTCTCAAATATTGTATAAGATTGAGTTCTTTGGAATGTTTGTATCTTATAATTAATTATCTTTAAATCTAGGACAAGATTATATATGTTGGAATTGTTAATGTGGCGAGTTAGGTATTATAAACATGATAATTATTGTAAAGCAGTGGAGCCCCTTAATATCCAATTGTAAAACAATTTTTATCCATAAAGTAAACAAAACCAGTCAAATCACTGAACCAAAAAAAAAGAAGTTCAACCAACTTATGCGCATCATGAACAGGTTGGTCCTATTGAACTGAAAGCATTGGTAGGCATTAAGAATTGAACTCAAAGCAACTAATCAATTGTATCTAGAGCAAGCTGGGTGTAACATTCACAATTTATGCAACACATTTGCTTTCAATTTCATATACACTACAAGTTGACTAACATTTACATTGCATACATCAAATCACAGTGGGTCACAAAATAACATTGTATACCAATCATATTGTATAGAACAGAATGTCATTCACATTGATAAACAATTTTAGTTCAAACCCAAAAATGATAGAGTTGCAGCACACTGACATTGTCATTCCCAGCTATAAACACGATCTTGCAATGCACAACCAAAACAAACCAAAATATGGTAGACTTGTAGAGTTGGTCCCTCCTAGCCTTAGTCAAAGGCACCAA
>VDFB02214343.1:0-13040 GCA_007258455.2 Sequoia sempervirens
ATCTTTCTCTTATCCAACACCCATATCCTCTTATCCCAATCTACCATCTCAATCTTCTCATCCTAATCGACCATCCCAATACTCCTATTACAATCCTCCATTCATGTCCCCTTATCCTAATCCTCTTTACTAGTCTACTCATCCTAATCCTACATCCACACCTTTTTATCTTAATCCTACCCCCCAATCAACCTATCCTAATCCAACATCTACATCTTCCTATCCTAATCCACCATCCACGTCCTCCTATCTCAATCCACCATCTCAATCTTCCCATCCTAATCCACCATCCCAATACCTTTATTACAATCCACTACCCATATCCTCTTGTCCTAATCCATCATCCCAATATTCCTATCCTAATTCCCCATCTACTTCCGCTAACGTCAATCCACCATCCACATCTTCCTATTCTAGCCCACTATCACAATATCCCTACCTTAACCCTCCATCTAATCTTGATCCCCCCACTGATCCTAATCCTCCACCAATCCCTAATCCTTCATCTATTCCCACCACCCCAGCTAAGCCTAGAATATGCACGATTTTCACTCCAAAATTTCTCTAGGGACTCATGACAAAGAAGACATCCCCAACTCCACACCTTGAAGTCATGGAACCATGCCATCCTGATCCATCATCCATGGTCATTAGTGATGAGATCCTTCTTCATCCCACACCTATCATTATTGTTACCATCCCTAGCACCACCCGAAGCCACTGAAACCATCACACCCGAATCCATTGAACCCTGGTCTCCTACTCACGAGAGTCATTGAACTGTCCAAAGATAACCAAATCCAATCCCACTCCTCCCACTCATAGTAGCACAAAATCTCCACTCCCATGAACTTCATGAATCCTCCATCCTTCCATCTCCCCCACTTGAAGAGTCCCTCTGACACTCCATCATCCTGCCACCCACACAAGATGAGTCATGCCAAGAGCTTGATCCAAAGCATACAATATCCACTTCTCCACATAAAGATCCTACCATCCCATCTAGTCCACCTCAAGATCATAGTCCTCCATCCACTCCATCCTATGATTCCCTTGACACTCAAGATCCAATCGCTCCATCTCATGAGCTCCTATTGCCTGCTGCCACAAATCCAGATCCCATCATATCTCCTAACCCTTCTCCTGATCTCTTACCACTCACTTGTCCTGATCAAGATGTTGCTATCCCATCATCTCCATCTCATGATCCTCCATCGTTTCCTAAACCTACTATCCCCACATCACTTCTATATCCCCTTGGTACTCTCACATTCCTCCATGGTGGTCTCCTTGTAGAAGAAAAACAAAGCATATATATCGCCCATCATCCTTTACCTAATAATGGACTAGCATCATTCTTCCAGAATAACAAAAATCCTATCATGGATTGAATGCTCAAGAACATGAACTATCAAGGAAAAGGTTTAGGCCTTCATGAGCAAGGTATTTTAGAGCCCATCCAAGTCAAAGAAAACTCCTATACGTGAGGTCTCGGATGTACTTCTCACAAATCACAATCCAAAAAAGTTGGTACAACCTCCACATACCCTCAAAAATCCTCTTCTAAATGAATAAGGGGCTCCTCCCATAACTCCACCGGATCATTTGTGGCCATCCAACTCCTTCATTATTATAAGCCTCAAACAGCCATCCATTTTTGGTTCTGTCCTGCATTCCTGTCGCTTCATCTCCATCTATCTTGGGCCCATATGTCACTCCATCCCACCATCATACATCCTCCGAACGCTAAGTCCATTTGGGCCCTTATATCCCAAAATCATCTCCTCCATCTTGTCCTATTTATCCTTCTATCCATCCATCACCTATCCATATCACCCAACATAAACATCCAACTCTCATATTCCCTAATCAGGATCAACAAAGGCACATACCTACACATCCTCTATCCACATATCATCCCCAAGATCCAGCCTCCATCACTCCACATCATCCATCTCCTCACACCCATCCCATTGCTATTAAAAGCACTTTGGATACCAAAGTAAAGATGCATAAATCTAAACATCCACAGGAATCTAAAGCTCCTCGTGTCCCCTTAAAAAGGCATGTTGAAGAAAAGAAAAAACAAATCCAACATCCAAATCAAACCCACAGGCCACAAAGGCCCACCAAAGAAAAAAGATGCAATGCCTTCAAATGAAAAATTTGTCACAACATCCAGAGTTGCTACTCCAAAAGCTAATCATATGCCCCCTCCATCTCCTAAATCTATTTTGGGCCCTTATGTCCCAAAATTCACTATCCCATCTCCTCCATTATCCCCACATTCTCCATCCATTAATCCTCCTATCCTTTCACATCCACCACCATATGTGCCAATGTTGGTCTTAAAAAATCTCCCCATCACACGCCTACCCAATCATTCCATCCATACACTTTCCAACATCCCATCCATTATCCCACATATCTCCCTCATCAAATCCCTTTAATCCATTCTCTTGCATAATCCATTTATCCTAATAAGGTTGTACCAACATCAATAGTCCTTCACACATGAATCTTAATACCTCATATGGAACTTGATCTTGAGTCGCTCATCCATCTCCTTATCACATGTATTCTAAATCCCCTTATCCACATCCCTATCATTATCCATATCCTTTCGCATGCTATCCAAAAACTTTAAAAAAAAAGCCAAAAAAAATTCAAAAATCCAAAAAATCCAAAAAATCCAAAAAAGTCAAAAAATAAAAATAAAAAAAATTAAAGAGAAATAATTCATCTAATGCTGAAAACTTGGAAAACAAGTGCCTTGGATAAGTACCATGATGAAAACCTGGAAAATAGGCATCATGTGTAACTCCCCCATCTAGTTTTCTTCCACACTTGGGGGCAACTGCATCCCCTCCACCCATATCCTTCATCCCACCTATCTTACACATCTTTCCTATCATATCCCATTTATCTCCAATCCCTCCATCCTCCTTGTGATATTAATATAGATACCTAGGTTGAACATACATACATGATTTGGATCACCTCTTGGAATTCATTCCCCTCATCCATATCACTATCTAATCATATCATTATCCATCTACCTTCCTTGTCCACTCGTCATGCTACCATCAATATCCCTTCCTTTTCCATTCATCCTATCCATATCCATCTCACTCCCTTATGTTCCCATCCTTCTATCTTCCATCCCTCCTACCTCATCATACATGACATATCTAGAGTGGGGCATCTCCTTCTTTGTGGCATGGTCCTTGGAGACATCATTCATCAATCCTATAATCCTTTTCATCTTCCATCCTTATTTTCCTATCCATCCATCATGGAAATCCGTTTCCTATCTCCTTATCTTTATCATCCATCCTTCATCTTTATCTTCATCCTATCTCACAATCCTTGTCATTTGGGTCTCTGGCTATAGGCTCCCCATACAATCAATGCCATCTATCTCGTCATCATTACTCCTCTTCTTTCGGTACATATTTCAATCCTATCACTTCTCATCACTCATCTCATCATCATTATCATCCCCAATTCATTTTGAGTGATTTGGATAACATCCCATCCTAAGCTTTGTGTAACCCATCATCTATCATCCACCAGGTCTATCTGTCTCATCATACCGGTCCATCATTTTATCCTCTTATTAGAGGGTTATCTTATCATAATCATATCCTGGGCTGTCTTTGGTCTTTTGTCAAACTCATTACCCCTGTGCTTTCATGTAGGAAAGATTCGATCTTTTGATCAGCCCTCGAATTATTTCTTTGCTTTTGTCCTTCTGAGTATTTTCATCCTCAAGGTCTCCATGCGTCACTCTTTCAAATTTTTATCCATGATGAGTTGTCATCCTTTTTTACCAAACTCTGAGGGCTCGTGCTCACGTGGAGCAAGGTATCTTTTGATCAGCCCCCGAGCCCCTATGTCTTTAGGGTGTGTTTTTCTCATGTCTTTTCTCTCTTGTGTTGTGTCATCAAGCTATGCCCTTATCTAGCTGGTTCTTAACAAATTAGATCCACTCTTAGCATGCAATGCAATCGATTCTGAATATCCTGCGTCATATGATCTTTTAGTTTAGTATCCATCTTGGGTCTCAACATGATGCATCCTTCCTAACAGACCTCATCAATCCCATCCATCCCTCTTGATCCTATGGAAAAAGACATTCAAAATTGATTGTGATCTTTTGATTCTTTTGGCTTTTGTCTATCATTTGAGCTCCCTATCATACCTTGTCATGGTCCCCTTGATCCATCATATCATGGTGTGTTTTGACTGGTTAACATAGGGGCATATCTTGATCTTTTTTCTTGGTTGTTGTCTTCCTAGTTGTCCTGCATTGTACCCACCAAGATCCCTATGGTCTTGTGTTATGGTAGGGAATACTTTTGTGCTTGTGGTTATCCCAATGCCTAGCTCGACCAAGGTCTTCATGACTTTGGGGTGTTGGGATAGCTTTCTTGTATGTTGTGTTTGTTTTGTGCATTGGACACTAATCTGCCTTGGTTTCACATACATTGGAACTTGGTGTCTTATGCTATAGCAAAAATGAGTGCTCCAAAAATGGAAAATCGCATTAGGATTGCATTTCACGATCAATTCTACTACATTTCAACATCTTTTCCTCCATCATTTTCATTCTTTTCATCCATCTCACCTCTCAATCCAATCCTCATCCAGTCAATCTAGCACAAATCATCTAATCACATCCTTGGTCTTGTTCCTAGCCTCACTACAAGCCTTGATCCAATCCTCATCATTGTCATCACCATCAAGATGTATCCTTCCCTATCCTTTGGTGTTGTTTTGGGATGTATCCTTCCCTCATCAACAACACTTTCATCATCACTTTCATCACCATGATCGGGATGTATCCTTCCCTATCCTTTGGTGTTGTTTTGGGATGTATCCTTCCCTCATCAACAACACTTTATCCATCATCAACCCATTTTGGCTTGTAGATTTATTGGGGAAACATCGCCTTTGTCGTTGAATCCATTTGTGCTTTCTTTTATCTCCTCATCTTATGTCATCCTCTCTTATCCATCACTTTTCATCATCTTCCATGTATTCCCTTTCATCATCTCATCCATTTCGAGAGCACACTCATTTTCTCTTGAACCTGTATGTACTCTCGAGCAGGCATCCTCAATCCCTACTCTTCATTTTCAACCCCATCATCTTTCTTCCTAGTAACTCCTTTGATGACTGGGGCATCTTTGCCAATCTAACCATCTTCTTCTAGGTTCTATGTTTTAATATTCTTTGAAATGATGCACTCTATAACACCATCTAAAAGAGGGGAAAAATGTAGGCACATAAATTTGGACACTTACATTTGTCCAAATTTGTCCCTTTAATTAAGTAATATTGTTATTATTTAATTAATAACCTTAATTCTTCTAAATCCCTAAGGTATTTAGTTAATAATTAAATACCTTACCCTTTATTCCCCTTTTCCTCAAAAGAATTAAATAAATAATAATTCCTCACATGTCACATCCTCCATCACTTTTTCTTAATCCTAATCCACCTCCTAATCCCATCATTAGGGATGTGGACATGTCTAATCCATGATTAGGATGTGTCACATCCTCCAACTTTTGCAAGTTGGCTCCTAATCTTCATTAGCCACTAACTGTCTTCTAATCATTGATTAGCTAGTCTAATCAGCATCTTAGTCAACTCTCTCATCTCCCAAGGAATATTAAACTCCTTTTATTATCCCCATGTCCTTCCTAATGGAATTTTAAATTCAATTTTATTCCTCCAAAGCTCTCCTCTTCCCCATGTGGATCAGTGAGAGGTCACATCAGGCACATGGGACAAGGACTTCCTTTATGAAGACCTTGTCTTATCCTTTAGGTAATTCCAATCATGTGAATTTAAAATTCACTTTTATTCCTCCAATGCTTTCCTCTTCCCCATGTGGATCATTGAGATGTCACATCAGTCACATCCCAAGGTACTTGCAAGTACCTCTACCTCACATGTTTTTTTCCACATCATCTATCCTTATGACACATCCTCTTCCACATGGAAAGATGTGAGGGCCTGTGAGTCCTGAACTCAAAAACAACCATTCATCTTGCCCATGTTGAAAAGATATTGACCATTTAAATCCCTAGAGGCCTTTCCCCTAAAATAGAGGACTTTTGACTTCATTTTCTCATAACACACATTCAAGCTTTCACAACTCTCAACTACTACTCTCATCCACCATTGTTGCATCCTAAAACTCTTGCACTCATTTTGTTCATCCATCAAAATACCCACATAGCTTATTTGAATCATGATCTCATCTAGATCATTTTGCATCCATTTTCATCACATTTTCCATCAAGGAGCACACATTTATCAACCATCAAAGGGCTAACCAAGGAGCAACTCATATAAGGTATAAATATGCATTTCGTCTCTCTTTTTTTTGAGTTTAACTTAGGCTAATCATGGAGGTGTTGAAGTGTTGTTTTCCTTCTTTTGCATTCTATTTTGCATCATTTAGGATAGTTAAATAATGTTGCATCACATTTCTGGAATGCCCAGTGGGACCCACAAACAGGTCTCTTTCTTTTAGTTTTTCTATTGTTTGACATTTTGCAAGTTCAGGTTACACAGAGGTGACCCCGCCCTAGATAGGGGCGACCCCGCCCCCAGTTGGGCAACCCTAACCTTAACAAGGGCGAACCTGCCCTAAGTTGGGCAACCCTTCCCTAATTTGGGTGACCCTGCCCCAACTTGGGCGACCCTACCCCAACTTGGGTGACCTTACCCTCAGCAAGGGAAATTCTACCTTGTAGAATCGCCCATCTGTCAAATAGAAAAAATCTACCCTCTATTTTTTGAATAGGCAAACTTTCCCTGAAGATACGCGAACCCGATGAACTTTCCCTGAAGATAGGTGAACCCACCTAAAAGACAAGAAAACCTGCCCTAAAGATAGGTGAACCTACCCTTAAGACAGGCGACCTTGCCCCTAATTTGGGTGACCTTGCCCTCAACAGGGGAAATTTTTCCCCAAGATAGGCATCCTTGACCCTAAAATAGGTGATTTTTCTTGTTGTTTTAGTCTCTTTGTCAGTCATTCTCACCCGTTCTCCAGAATAGGCAACCTTACTCTTAAGTTGGGTGACCTTGCCCTCAACAGGGGTGATTTTTCCCCAAGATAGGCATCCCTGGCCCTAAAACGGGTGATTTTGCTTGTTGTTTGTCATTTTCGGTCATTTTTAGTTGTTCTCACCTATTCTCCAGAATAGGTGACCTTTTCCCCTAAGTTGGGCGATCTTGCCCTCAACAAGGGTGATTCTACCCCAAGATAGGCATTTCTGACCCTAAAACAGGCAATTTTGTTTACTGTTTCGATCATTTTGTTAGTCATTCTTGGTTGTTTTTAGTCGTTCTCACCCATTCTCCATAATAGGAAACCTTTCCCTGAAGTTGGGTGACCTTTCCCTCAACAGGGGTGATTTTGCCTCAAGATAGGCATTTCTAAGCCTAAACCAGGCAATTTTGCTTGTTGTTTTGGTCATTTTGTTAGTTGTTTTCAATCGTTCTCGCCTGTTCTATAGAATGGGAAACCTTGCCCCTAAGTTTGGTGAACTTTCCCTCAATAGAGGCAATTCTACCCCAAGATAGGTGTTTCTGACCCTAAAACAGTCAATTTTGCTTACTATTTGAGTTGTTTTTAGTTGTTTATGCCCATTTTCTAGAACAGGCAAAATTACCACCTTTCTGAGTGAGTCTTCCATCAGTTTGGGTGAGTTTTCCCCCTAAACAACCAATCTCGCCTTTTGTTTAGTCAGTCCATTCATCTATTTAGTTAATTCGTTCATTCGTTTAATAAGTTTGTTCATCCATTTAGTCAGTTCTTTCATCCATTCAACAAGTTTGTTTCCTTGAGTCTAATTGCCCATTCGTCAAGTCCGCTTCCCCAGGAGGAGAGTTTGATTTCCCAAGTCCATTTCACCCATTTCCTCAATCTGTGTCCCTCTAGACTTCGTTTAGAGGTTTTATCCAAGCTAGCATAGGTGTTTGATCATGATCGTCATCATCCATAGCTGATTAGGATTGTTATCCATCCTGAATCAGTTATCATCTTCGACCCAATCAATCTACTTCTATCTTGAAGTAGATTTAGTGTCGTAATCATCCTTTTGTAGTTTAACCCGATCATTAGCACCTTATGTCATCTAAGTCAAATATCTGAACTGAGTTTAGAATTTGTTTCATTCTCCTATCTGATCAACCATCTTATTTGATCTAATCACATCACATCCATATCCAATCATCCTAATTGGAGCTTTAAACCAATCCTAATCTAAGCTTTAATCCAATCCCAATATGAACTTATCCTAAATCCCAATCTAAGATTTAGTCCATCTACATACAAGATCTATTGATATCAAAACAAATCTTAAGACCCCTTCTTCCATCTTCTTCAAATTAATCTTATTTATCTTTTCATCATTTGTTCTTTCTTTCTAATTGTCTATTCCCATCTTTTCAATCCCTATCCATCTAATCTAACATCATGAATCCTTATCCTTCACTAGTGCAACAAAAAATAGTAGTTAAAGGGAATCCTAATTATGTTGACAATAATAATGAGAGTCTTGTTGATCAAGAGGTATATGACATAGATCCCCTTGAGGCTATCATTTCTAGTAAGCTTTCCCCAACCACTTTCCAAAATCAAATTACCCCTCTGAGCTATCCTGTTATGTCTTCATCTATGCTTAATAATTCTCCTTATGCTACCTTTGACAAGGAATATCCATTATCTTCCCCATCTGCATATTCATCATATCCTTCATCTACATCTTTCTCTTATCCAACACCCATATCCTCTTATCCCAATCTACCATCTCAATCTTCTCATCCTAATCGACCATCCCAATACTCCTATTACAATCCTCCATTCATGTCCCCTTATCCTAATCCTCTTTACTAGTCTACTCATCCTAATCCTACATCCACACCTTTTTATCTTAATCCTACCCCCCAATCAACCTATCCTAATCCAACATCTACATCTTCCTATCCTAATCCACCATCCACGTCCTCCTATCTCAATCCACCATCTCAATCTTCCCATCCTAATCCACCATCCCAATACCTTTATTACAATCCACTACCCATATCCTCTTGTCCTAATCCATCATCCCAATATTCCTATCCTAATTCCCCATCTACTTCCGCTAACGTCAATCCACCATCCACATCTTCCTATTCTAGCCCACTATCACAATATCCCTACCTTAACCCTCCATCTAATCTTGATCCCCCCACTGATCCTAATCCTCCACCAATCCCTAATCCTTCATCTATTCCCACCACCCCAGCTAAGCCTAGAATATGCACGATTTTCACTCCAAAATTTCTCTAGGGACTCATGACAAAGAAGACATCCCCAACTCCACACCTTGAAGTCATGGAACCATGCAACCCCACTCCTGGGCCATGTATAGTCACTAGTGATGAGACCCTTCTCCATCCCACACCTATGATTACTATTCCCACCCCTAGCACCACCCAAACCACTGAAACCATCACACCCACTGAATCCATTGAACCCTCGTCTCCTACTATGAGAGTCATTGAACCTGTCAAAGATAACCAAATCCAATCCACTCCTCCCACTCATAGTAGCACCAAAATCTCCTCCCATGAACTTCATGAATCCTCCATCCTTCCATCTCCCCCACTTGAAGAGTCCCTCTGACACTCCATCATCCTGCCACCCACACAAGATGAGTCATGCCAAGAGCTTGATCCAAAGCATACAATATCCACTTCTCCACATAAAGATCCTACCATCCCATCTAGTCCACCTCAAGATCACAGTCCTCCATCCACTCCATCCTATGATTCCCTTGACACTCAAGATCCAATCGCTCCATCTCATGAGCTCCTATTGCCTGCTGCCACAAATCCAGATCCCATCATATCTCCTAACCCTTCTCCTGATCTCTTACCACTCACTTGTCCTGATCAAGATGTTGCTATCACATCATCTCCATATCATGATCCTCCATCGTTTCCTAAACCTACTATCCCCACATCACTTCTATATCCCCTTGGTACTCTCACATTCCTCCATGGTGGTCTCCTTGTAGAAGAAAAACAAAGCATATATATTGCCCATCATCCTTTACCTAATAATGGACTAGCATCATTCTTCCAGAATAACAAAAATCCTATCATGGATTGAATGCTCAAGAACATGAACTATCAAAGAAAAGGTTTAGGCCTTCATGAGCAAGGTATTTTAGAGCCCATCCAAGTCAAAGAAAACTCCTATACGTGAGGTCTCGGATGTACTTCTCACAAATCACAATCCAAAAAAGTTGGTACAACCTCCACATACCCTCAAAAATCCTCTTCTAAATGAATAAGAGGCTCCTCCCATAACTCCACCAGATCATTTGTGGCCATCCCAACTCCTTCATTGTATCGCCTCCAAACAACCATCCATTTTGGGTCCTTACATCCCTCTGTCCACCATCTCCCATCCTTCATCTACTCCATCTATCTTGGGCCCTTATGTCACTCCATCCACCATCATACATCCTCCAGCTGCTAAGTCCATTTTGGGCCCTTATATCCCAAAATCACCTCCTCCATCTTGTCCTATTTATCCTTCTATCCATCCATCACCTATCCATATCACCCAACATAAACATCCAACTCTCATATTCCCTAATCAGGATCAACAAAGGCACATACCTACACATCCTCTATCCACATATCATCCCCAAGATCCAGCCTCCATCACTCCACATCATCCATCTCCTCACACCCATCCCATTGCTATTAAAAGCACTTTGGATACCAAAGTAAAGATGCATAAATCTAAACATCCACAGGAATCTAAAGCTCCTCGTGTCCCCTTAAAAAGGCATGTTGAAGAAAAGAAAAAACAAATCCAACATCCAAATCAAACCCATAGGCCACAAAGGCCCACCAAAGAAAAAAGATGCAATGCCTTCAAATGAAAAATTTGTCACAACATCCAAAGTTGCTACTCCAAAAGCTAATCATATGCCCCCTCCATCTCCTAAATCTATTTTGGGCCCTTATGTCCCAAAATTCACTATCCCATCTCCTCCATTATCCCCACATTCTCCATCCATTAATCCTCCTATCCTTTCACATCCACCACCATATGTGCCAATGTTGGTCTTAAAAAATCTCCCCATCACACGCCTACCCAATCATTCCATCCATACACTTTCCAACATCCCATCCATTATCCCACATATCTCCCTCATCAAATCCCTTTAATCCATTCTCTTGCATAATCCATTTATCCTAATAAGGTTGTACCAACATCCAATAGTCACTTCACACATGGGCTCTTAATACCTCATATGGAACTTGATGCTTGAGTCCTTCATCCATCTCCTTATCACATGTATTCTAAATCCCCTTATCCACATCCCTATCATTATCCATATCCTTTCGCATGCTATCCAAAAACTTTAAAAAAAAAGCCAAAAAAAATTCAAAAATCCCAAAAATCCAAAAAATCCAAAAAAGTCAAAAAATAAAAATAAAAAAAATTAAAGAGAAATAATTCATCTAATGCTGAAAACTTGGAAAACAAGTGCCTTGGATAAGTACCATGATGAAAACCTGGAAAATAGGCATCATGTGTAACTCCCCCATCTAGTTTTCTTCCACACTTGGGGGCAACTGCATCCCCTCCACCCATATCCTTCATCCCACCTATCTTACACATCTTTCCTATCATATCCCATTTATCTCCAATCCCTCCATCCTCCTTGTGATATTAATATAGATACCTAGGTTGAACATACATACATGATTTGGATACCTCTTGGAATTCATTCCCCTCATCCATATCACTATCCTAATCCTTATCCGTATCCATCCACCTTCCTTGTCCACCCGTCATGCTACCATCAATCTCCCTTCCTTATCCATACATCCTATCCATATCCATCTCACTCCCTTATTTTCGCATCCTTTTATCTTCCCTCCCTCCTACCTCATCATACATGACATATCTTGAGTGGGGGAATCTTCTTCTTTGTGGCATAGTCCTTGGAGACCTCATTCATCGATTCTATAATCCTTTTTCATCTTCCCATCCTTATTTTCCTATCCATCCATCATGGAAATCCATTCTATCTCCTTATCTTTATCATCCATCCCTTCATCTTTATCTTCATCCTATCTCACAATCCCTTGTCATTGGTCTCTGGCTATAGGCTTCTCCCCATGCAATCCAATGCCATCTATCTCATCATCATTACTCCCTCTTCTTTCGTACATATTTCCAATCTCCTATCACTTCTCATCACTCATCTCTCCATCGTATCATCCCCCCAATTCATTTTGATGATTTGGATAACTATCCCATCCCTAAGCTTTGTGTAACCCCATCATCCTATCTTATCCACCAGGTCTATCCTGTCTCATCATACCGGTCCCATCATTTTATCCTCTTATTAGGGTTATCTTATCATAATCCCTTATCCATAATTTATCTTTGGTCTTTTGTCAAACTACGTTACCCCTGTGCTTTCATGTAGGAAAGGTCGATCTTTTGATCCGCCCTCAGGTATTTTCTTTGCTTTTGTCCTTCTAGTATTTTTCATCCATCAAGGTCTCCATCGTCCTCTTTCAAATTTTATCCATAGTCAGTTGTCATCCTTTTACCAAACTACGAGGGCTCTGTGCTTTCACGTAGGCAAGGCTAATCTTTGATCAGCCCCCGAGCCCCTATGTCTTTAGGGTGTGTTTTTCTCATGTCTTTTCTCTCTTGTGTTGTGTCATCAAGCTATGCCCTTATCTAGCTGGTTCTTAACAAATTAGATCCACTCTTAGCATGCAATGCAATTGATTCTGAATATCCTGCATCATATGATCTTTTAGTTTAGTATCCATCTTGGGTCTCAACATGATGCATCCTTCCTAACAGACCTCATCAATCCCATCCATCCCTCTTGATCCTATGGAAAAAGACATTCAAAATTGATTGTGATCTTTTGATTCTTTTGGCTTTTGTCTATCATTTGAGCTCCCTATCATACCTTGTCATG
>VDFB02214344.1:0-11755 GCA_007258455.2 Sequoia sempervirens
TTGTTCATTAATTACTAGTTTTCCAAGTTCTCATTTGATCCAAATCCTTGTTTGAATTACAAACAACTATACATGGATTCAATATTCATTCATATATACTATCTATTCTATAGGAAATTGGGTTAACAACTTCCAAAACCTCAAAAGGATACATGTATCTTGGTGTCAACTTGGTTGCCTTGCAAAATTTTATAGATTTATTTTGGGTTTTTACTCTTAATAGAACTTTATCTCTTTCAGATAAAATATGAGTTGTACACTTGGAATATGTATTTATTTTTTACCTATCATTTGCTTCAAATAGTCTCTTTCTGATCTACTTAATATTCTCTTCCATTTATGATAGAATTTCTAGGCTAAGGCTAATTATATCTTCTAGTTTATCCCAACTAATACGAGTTTGACATTTTTCTTGAACATACATCAAAATACCAAGTGTTAACAGGTGTAGGACAACTGGGAGGAAGGGTGAATCAATTGTCACCAAATTTAAACTAAAAACTTCAACACTTATCAATTTCACAATTACACAGTTCTGTTATTAAGCATGAGCATGAAATGCAGAAAACAGAAAGTAAAATCAACACACTAAACACCAGATTTTATGTAGAAAACCCAATGAGAGAAAAAACCACGGTGAGGATTAACTCACAATATAAAGTAGTTCCAAAACTGAATGTATAAGGCTCACTACTCTGAAAGGACTCACTATCCAAATACAAAAGCTCGCTACTTACAAGGAGGTTCACTGCCTACAAAAAGATTTACAAAAAAAATTGGGCTTCACAGCCAAAATGAGCTGAAAAGAGCGCACCTAACAAGTGATGATACAGTTTTGGTGATGCTCAATAGACAGAATTAACACACTTCATCATTTTCGCTCTTCTTCAACTTCGCATTCACAACTACCTCATTGATTACACTTTTTAATCTTCAACCTTGTCCAATATATATACTCACTTCATATGTAAGCCTCAATTAAGTCAGCCTAATTAGATGCATTTCCTTGTTTATCAAAAAATACCAACTTGTAGGCTCTAAGCATTCACAAAATCTTTCCAAAAGGCAATCCAAATGTCCAACACACTACATCATGTCGGCATGGACCTAAGATAGGTCACACATATATCTACATAAGAAAAATTAATTCACCATATCACGACTTATCCAAGAAGTCAGCCAGAAAGACTTAATTGCAAAAATTAATCAACAGAATAATGTCGATACGTCGTACGAGCACCGAAGCACAAGATATTTTTAACATATTATGCTTTCAGCAATCATAAACTATTTCCCAAAACTGTAAACAGCAATAATCAACTACAGATGATTAGGGACTAGAATACTGGAGGGTGCAGCTTGAATACCGATTTAGATATCAGACCAAAATACCGGATCAAGCACTGACTTAGAATTGCAATCACAACATGGTGACATCAATGACAACACAAAACTCTAGAGATGGCCATTCTTCTTCATTCTTCCAAAAATTTCCCCCTTGGTCATTGATGGCAACATGTGCCAAAATTTTCAAAACACAACATTCTCCCAGCTCACATGACTCTCTCTCCATAACTTTATACTCTAACTTCCCCCTTTGAAATCAATGGCAAAGGGAAATCAAAAAGGTAGGATGTATATGATGACACAAGAATTCTAACTTCCCATTTCAAACATTCAAACAAGAATGACACTTTTTACATGAAATATTTTCTTATACCTCTCTCTTATGATCGGAAGAATTCTTTTCTAGGCAAATACCTGGCCAAATTCATTCTTGCACTCATACCTTCCAACACAGATATATGTGTATAGCAGGATGTTTGATTAGAAGATAGACATAGTCGTTCACAATTTTCAACATCAGAGAGGATTTTGGAGAGATGATCTAACCGAACCTCAGCAACTTCCTTAACTAACCAGAAGGTTCTAACCATATCTTCTCTTTTCCTTTGAGTAGTCAGCAATTCTACCTGAATTTCTCCAACTCTTATTCTTTGTTTTCCATCCCTATCTTTGAAGAAATCAAAGTTCTTTCCAATACTATTCATCTCAGCTTCAATAGCTTCAATCCTGCTTCTGAAATTATCAATAGCTATAGGCCACCAGAGACAATACTTATAAATTTCAGATATTTCTTTGATGCATTATTTTGTCTCATTCATATGTTTAGATAGTACTTTCTTTTCTTTGTTACACCTTTCAAGCATAGTTTTGAATTTATGTCCTTTGGGTCCTTCCAGCAATGTTCTCTCTTCAACAATCTCTACAAGATCATCTGGTAAAGAATCTAACACATCTGAAACTATAATACTTTTTATTTAGAAAATAATCAACTAGTACATCATCGGTTTTAAGTTTCTCAACTGGAGAGCACACATTCAACATTTCACCAATCTTCTTCATTTCATCCTTATCTAGTAACATTCGTATATCCTCTATATCAGATCCTAACATAAATTCTTCCTCATTCTTCTCTTTTGGGACACATGTTTTGATAGTTTTCCTCTTTTTTAGTTCTGGAGGAGACTCGCCAATGATAACTTCCAACTCTCTCTTACCGGTGGATGAACCCACTTCAAACTGACTCGGTATTGACATACCAAAGCATAGATTTGTTCTTAAGGATGTGAAATATGATTTGCACACACTTACATTATCCGCCAATGATTCCAAGTATCTATAGACTTGTTTCCCAATAGGAATATTGGATTCCCACACTACATTTTCTCTTCCCAATAGAGAGTTCAAAAATTAAAAGGCCAAGTAAACAAGCAAAGATCCAAACCAAAAGGGATAACCCTCAACCAATGACATTCAGGCATTCTCAGTTATATTTTCAAGTAATAGGCTACACAAATAAAATTTCCTATTTTCCTTAACCATCATATGTGCAATATATACAGCAATAGCTGATGTCAAGCCTTCACGATTTTTAAAATAGAATTTATAGGAAATTCCATATGCAACATACCTTACAGTTGAATCTGCAATAGTGTTTATCAATAGAGATTGAGGATCTTTATTAATGCCAGTAAGTCCTCCACATCTTTGTATTTCACGGTTTTCTTTCCAGGGAGATCCCCAAAACTGCATAATCCAGTAACTGCTTTGATCGCTTCCTTTGTGATTAGGTAGGGATTTTCCAATACAATGTTGGCATTCTTGAAACAACTCAACAAGAACAAGATGAAATCTTTATCAACAAACCAAGGAAATTCTTGCCATAAATCCATACCTAGGGTTTTTATGCTTTGTAATTCATTTTCCTTCATCCCTAGTTCCATTTCTTTCATCTTCCTATGATCAAATTCTTCCAATTCAACTCCTTTCATCTTCAGTGGAATGTCACCACTTGATCCTCTATCCATTGTTGTGCTTAACTTTCTTGAATTCATTAATGTTCAATCAAGACTTCTTCTTTTCCTTCGAACTGAATAATAATTCTTGTGTATTCGTAATAGTTTCTTCAAATTTCTTCAAAAATGCTTCAGATCACTTTGAGATTGCTCCAAGACACCTCTTCAAACTTTTCAAGTTCTCAACTAATCAAAGAGGCTTACAAATTTTACCTTATACACCATCGATTTTCCCTAATTCATATGAAATGTGGCAAACATCAAAAAGTTGCTAAAAACATTCTTCAAAACATAGAAAACCCTAATTCGATCCACAAATCAGTATGTCAACTTGTTTTCTTCCAGTTCCTTTTCCAAAACATCTAATTATTCATTCTTCACATTTCCATCCTTGTGTCAGCCTTTGACCATGCATTCATCAGGGGTTTTACAATTTTTGATAATGCTCCCCCCTAAGACCATGCTAGGTCTAATTCTTAAAGTAATTGTCCATACTAGATGAGGGGCACAAACTTACATCAACAATTCACGGTTCTTCTTCATCTTTCTTCTTCCATATCTTATTCATCTCTTACTTCATCTCTTCTTTGTCAATCTTCTTTACGGTTCATTCTTCTCTACCAAAAGCAGGCGCTTTCCCTTCTTACTTCTATAAATCTTTGAGATATGTCCAAGTTTGTTACAATTATAGTAGACAACACTTTTTTGATTAGTCTAACCTCCATTACTTCCTGATCTACATCGATTTGATTTGTGTCCAAATTTGTTATAGGTACAACAATAGCCATTAAAAGATTGATTCATAATTCCTCCATTAAATTTGTTCATCATTGCGACTAATCATTCTCACGAGATCAGCATTTAGTAACTTTATGTCCAACCTTCTTACACAAAAATTTGTCTAGAAAGAAGTAGAGGCCCGATTCATCCTACTCACCATTTTATTGCCTTGTGGCCATATTTATTACAATAAAACAAAAATACCATTGAAGAGGGATACCTTTTGCATTAGGTTGTCTCAGGGTTGTCTCCTTGCAAACTTTCTTTTTCACCTACTTCCCTTTGTCACGGTCTTTTGATTGTCCTTTGAACTTTCACTTGCATCATTTCCCAAGCCAACTTTGTTTTTACTTGGTTTCTATCTTGCAAGTAGTTCTCCAAGCTTATCAGAGCTAGATCTGAAATTATTCTCATAGAGTTTTTCCTTCTCCAGTTCTACTCTCAAGTTTACTACCTCCTGTTCAAGTTTAGAGCATTCATCAGACTTATTTTGTACCATTGTATTCAAAAATTCTTCAATTCTCTTCTTTTATTCTACAAGCACTTTTAGTCCAATTATCTCTTGTTTCAGCTGCTCACTCACTTCTTTGTGTCTTTCCTTGAATTTATTTAATTGTTCTTTCAACTTCTAGACACATTCATTTGCATCATCAATATTTTCTTTCAAATCTCTATTTTCATTTTCAACTTTGTCAAGATCCTCAAGTGCAGTTCAGAGTTCTTCTTTATCATCCATTTGATCAACCTTCAAGATCTACCTTAAGCGGTTAAGCTCTAAACCAAGGAACCAAAGCTCTGGTACCAATTGTTAACAGGTGTAGGACAACTAAGAGGGGGGTCAATCAATTATCACCAAATTTAAACTCAAAACTTCAACACTTGTCAATTTCAAAACTACACTTTTGTTATTCTTAAGAGGTATGAACATGAAACATAAATACTCGAGAAAGTAAAATCAACACAATGAACTACCCGAGATTTTATGTGGAAAACCCAATGAGGGAAAACCATGGTATTGGATTAACTCACAAACTATAAAGTAGTTCCAAAAATAAATGTATAGAGCTCTCACTACAGGGCTCATTTCCCTGAAAGGGACTCACTATCAAATACAAAGCTCACTACTTACAAGGAGGCTCACTTCCTACAAAAATATTTACAAAGAAAAATTGGGCTTTATAACCAAAAAAGAACTGAAAAGAGTACACCTAACAAGTGCTAATACAGTTCTGATGATGCTCAATAGGCAGACTTAACACACTTCATTATTTTTTCTCTTCTTCATGTTTACATTCACAACTGCCTCATTGATTACCCCATTTAATCTTCAACCCTGTATAATATATATACTCGATTCATCTACAAGCATCAATTAGGTTAGCCTAATTAGATGCATTTCCTTGTTTATCAAAAAGATACCAACTTGTCAAATACAAGCATTCACAAAATATTTCCAAAAGGCAATCCAAATGTCCAACATGCTACATCATGTCAGCATGGACCTAAGATAGGTTGCACATATATTGGCATAAGAAAGGTAATTCACTATCATGACTTATCGAAAATTGACTAGAAATAGACTTAATTAAAAGTAATTTTTGATACGTTAATACTACGAGCACGAGCACAAGATATTTTGAACATACATGCTTTTAGCAATCATAGAATTGTTTCCCCAAAGCATAGCTTAGCAACAATCAATTTCGGAGGATTACGGACTAGAATACCCAGAGAGGGTGCGGCTTGAATACTGATTCAGATACCAAACCAAAATACCAGATCAAGCACCAACTTAGACTTGCAATCACAACATGGTGACATCAATGACAACACAAAACTATAGAGATGGCCATTCTTCCAACACCCAAAACAAACTACCAAGGTACCCTTCAAGAAAATCCACAACAACAAGGTGTACCCCAAATGAGCTACCAAGGTAATCCTCAAGTTCCCCAACAACAAGGTGTACCCAAAATGAACTACCAAGGTACCCTTCAAAAAAATCAACAACAACAAGGTGTGTACTCCAAACAAACTACCAAGGTACTCCTCAAGTTCCACAACATGTACCCCAAAAGCAATACCAAGGTACCCTTCAACAAGTCCCACAACATCAAGGTATTCCTTAAAAACACCAAGGTGTACCCCAAACAAACTACCAAGGTACTCCCCATAATCAACAAAATACTTCATGAGTATGGGTTTGGAACAATCCTCGTGTGAACAAGATCTTCAAAGGAAAGAATTCACTAAAGGCTAAGAGTGCAAATGAGGAAAAATGAACCCTAATTTCCTACTTTTACCCCCCCAAACCCTAATTTTTACCTTGGAAACCTTCCTAGGCCTAAATTTTGAGCACTCTAGAACATCAAAAACCATAAATGAGGGCCCTATAGCCTAATTTTTTGTCTTCTGCAACAAAATCTTGTCACAAGCCTGACCCAAAAAGTATTTTTTCTAGCCAACCTCTTGAGGGGTAGCCCAGCATCGTATTATCTTTTCGATGATTGTCAGGGCATAGTGGGGCATATAAAAAAATTCAAATCTTGATTTGAACATCGAATTCTTTGAAACAAAGCAACTAGTACTTTGTCTCAAAGAGGGGAAAAATGTAGACATGTAAAAATGACCTAACACATCACACATAATGAATGACATTTTTGCATTATCAGCATCACTTTCATTAACACTGTTGTATTTCACATCATTTTCACTAATTAACCCTATTTTCCTCTATTAATTGAATAATCTTTAATTATTTAATTAATTCACTATCACATCATTAATCTAACTTTATTCCTCCCAATTAATTAAATAAACATCAATTATTTAATTATGTTGCTAATATGACTTATTGATCTAAATCAATTAAATTGTTATCATTAATAATTTAATTAAATCATGTTCCCTTCTCTAAAACTTGGATAATTAAATCAATTATCCAAAATCATTCAACATAGTCAACAAACAAATACATCATTATTTGTTTGAGTCAAACATGACTTGCATGTTCATCTCCAATATTAATTAATTATTCAATTAATCAATTATCCTCATCCCTTTGTGATTGAGTAAATCATTACCACTTATTTCTCACTCTAATTCATTGAAAACCTCATCTATTTACCAATCCCACTGATTTCTTCAATCCCACAAATAATTCCAATCTAATTCCACTGGTTATCCAATTAAAATCCTTAATTGGATCAATGAGAGAAGCTAACTGGTCAATCTATTTTCTCTCAAAAATTCTCAACCATTGATCCTGATCTTTTACTATTGAATCTCGATCATTCATCTAAAATCTGAAAATCTATAAAACAACACTCTTCATTATCAAAATTGATTAGAGAATCTAGAGAATTTATGCAAAGAGGTCATACTAAATTGACATTTTAATTCTTGAGATCAAATACACACACATCTTTGATCACCATTAACACACACTTTGAAGCTTTTACAAACAACAATGGAGACTTTGTATTGATTCAAATGTAATCCAACATCACTATGGATTACACTTTGACATGGAATGGTATAGCTATATTTCATGAATTCATTTATGGTTTCTTGCTTATGCTTACCTTTATTTATTGAGTTCATTGCTTTATAATTCATTTCATGATTATGGGTTTGGAATTTGATCTTGTTTTGAATTGATTTGTTTAATTCATTGTTGTGTAACTTCCTTATGCTTATTTCCCCCTTACATCAACATTAATTTCCTCAGCAGAAGCGTGATTATCTTTCTCGGTAGGAGAACAATCACTTTCCTTCATAGGGTCCCGATTGTTCTTGTCCATGGGAGGATGATCAACTTGCTTGGTAAAGGTTCATGAAACTATCAGACGGTCAAGGTGGATAGGATCTACCTTGTATTCTCCGATGAATAATTCGAAGAAGTCTAAGGACCCCCAATTGTCACCAAGACATGCATTCAATTCATCTAAGAAGAAGGTTAAGGGGAAGACTTAGGATTTTTCATTTCAGGTTGGCCTTCCTCAAGGGAATCCATCTTAGAGGTATCCTTTGAAGAAGGTACCATCGAAGAGCATGTCAACACATCAAAAGATAATGATCAAATACCATTTTAAAGAGTGGAAACAACCAAGGCCTGACTAGCAGTTGTTATCTCACACAGTTGTACGACATCAAGGTTAGCCCTGATTGTAATTACTTCATTATTAGTAATAAATTTTGTGTAATTATGTAAGGTAGAGGTTACAATCAAAAAATCATGAATCCAAGGTCTTCCCAAAAGAATATTGTAAGGTAAAGGACCAGACATTACATAAACCAAGGTGAGCACAGCAATGGGTCCCAACCTCACAAGCAGGATTTTGGTACCTAGGGCTTGACAACCAGCATTATTGAATCCATGAATATATAGAGAAGTAGATAAAGAAGAATAATAAATTTTAATCTTAGTTAATAATTTTATGCTACATACGTTGAGACTTGAACCGGTTTCAATTAGAGCACATCTAATACCAATGTTATTAACATTGACTATAATCATTAGAGGATCTGCTCACTTTTGTACTTTCGAGGGTGGGATTTCTTGTGGATAGAACATAATATTCGATGAATCCATGTGAATATGAGCTATCAATGTATTACATCCTCCAACCTATAGGAATAAGGAAATAAGATCTTTGCAAGGCTTCCTAAAGCATACCTTGATAAACTAGCACAGACTGAAGCAAGTCCCACATTGAGATCTTAGTCGGAGTACCAATGAGTTACTCGACAAGATCATAATCACCAAGTGCTTTAGTCATGGGTTTAGGTGTTGAAGGAAGACTTGGTTGAGAATGTGGTAAGGAAGTTGGAATAGAATTAGGTTGAGAAGTAGGTTGATTCAAAAAAAATTATTTCTTCTAGTATTGTACATATGCCCTACGACATTGTAAGAGTTTGTATATTTTAAGAATCTTGTGTAAAGCTCTAACAAGTCCCTAGAGACTATAACCCCATGGGTAAAATTAATTCTCTTAGGAGAGGGGCTAGCTAGAGTCAAGTAAATGATGGGTCTCTTAGGCCTTTGAGGGGCCATGGAGACAGTCACTACATTTACGGACTTCTCGACTTGCAAAGAGGAAGTAGATAGTTGTGATGAAGTTTTTTTGGGAGATCTACAGATAGGAGAAGATGCCTCTAATAAATCATCTAGGGAATCATCTAACATATTGAAATCTTCCTTAGAAAAAGCATTATCATAAACATTAAAATACTGCAGAAAAAGATCTAACATGATTCACATCAATTTGAATACCAAAAATGTAGAGAATGGGGTTTCACTCTTCCCAAGTCTCTAGGACACCAAAGAGACTTAAGGGAGTGAGCTGCCATAAACTCCCTTAGACTACCTAATAATTTGAAGAAGATAAAATACATTAAAAAAATGTATTAAAAATAGAGCTCTAGGGATCATTACAAGTAGAAAACTTTAGGAATTGAAAGAGTAGATCAATGAGATTTCTAAGACAGATTGAGAAGCTCTTGGTCAAAGGACAACAGTGTGGGAGTGAGACATCAGTGTAGCATGTTGAAATCTTAGGTACATGCTAGTGTCCTGTATGGATAGAGAACTAAACTCTCAGTCAAAACTCAAAGGATCTACTAACTATTCCAAATCCAAAGTCTATTTAAATTTACTAACTTTAAAGAAAAAAATAATGTAGATAAATGAAAAGGAGAGCAAAGGATTGACTTAAAAGAGGCCCCACACTTCAATGCCTCCCATAAAAATATACACATGAAACCTGCACACAAGGTGGACAAAGAAAATGTTGGGGTTGTTTTGGGGTTTGCCTCAATCAAACCCCTTGGTGTTCCCACCTCCAAGGATAGCCAAATAAATAGAGAGGATAATAGACACAACGTAAAGTAGACACAAGAGTAATAAAATCAAATCCAACTATGGAGGAGAACCCGTATCATGAAATAGACACCAATGTGATAAAAGGAAACCCTACTACGTAGGAGAACCTGTATCATGAAATATTGACACAATAAATATTATGCTAGAAAATTGAAAAGAAGCAAGAGAGCATTACCAAAAATTTGTGGCTCCCTCTCATCCTAATAGATGTTATGTTGAGTGCTTCAAGAAAGCTTTGGTTGTTGGTGAGACTTCAATCTAGCAGAGCTTCACTGTAGAAACACAATGTAGAAGAGAAGAGAAAGAAGAGAGAAAGTTGGAGAGAATCCTAGTGAGAAGTGTTACAAATGAGAATGAAAAAATGGATTTTGTTTAGCTGCATGGGCAGGAAGAGTCTAACCATCAAAATCCTACCATGATGACATGTGTCACAGACCAAGACTTCCAAGATTCATCATTTGAACTCACAAAAGTGTGTGGATGCTAGCATGTGGTGCAAGCATCCAACTCAACATTTCATGAGGAAGTGAGGTGCTTGGGAATGGTGCTTCATCATTGGTTCTTATGGAGTTAAAATTGTGAAATTGCAGCTCATAAGGTTCTTGTCATAAATGCGGCTAAGCACCATAAATGTAGGGGGCAAGTGTGCAAATGTGAAATTTCCACGGGGCACTGCAATTTTTACAACATTACAAGCATAATCCAAAGCACAAATTATCTTTTCCATTTTTATGTCCCTCATAATTTTCTCCATCTATCTCATTTTTCCATTCTGAGGATTTGTATGATATTTGTTAATGAGACTAAATATCATGATTGCATCTTGTTGCATTTACATTTCTTGCACACACAAATATAATTCATAACATGCATATCATAATCATCATCATATCATCATCAAAATCCCATATCTATAATATGTCATGTATCATCACAAATTATCCATAAAAATAAAAATTGCATCCATATCATATTCATAACATGTGCATATCATCACAACATTATCATTATTATTTCATCATATAAATAAAATTTATAACATATATTCATATCATCATCATCATCATGGAATCACCTCTACTTCACTAGACCTAGCCTATCTCTGTGTCATGAGACCAATTGAAAAATTAGGTTTTCTTGGTTGATATCTTGAGGGGAAATCCTACCTCCATCCCACATCAATCCATTACTGGAGCATACTGGGGCACATCATTAGAATTTTTTTCATACTATTATAAATTCTTTGAAACAACACCATAAAACATATTGTCTCAAAAAGGGATGTAACAATAGAAATAGGGTGCCCCACCTTTTAGGAGATGGAGCACAAGGATGGGATTCTTCACTATTGTTTCATTCAAAGGAAACCTTAGAGATCTCAATCCAAAGGATGAAATGAAGGCATGATTAAAAGACAATAGAGCTTCACCACGAAGCTGGAGCCTTGGAAGATGAGAAATGAATGTAACATGCAAAATTACCATGCAAAACCTAACTAAGTGACCTAGGAAATGGGCCGGGAAATGTCTGGGAATAAAAGGCGATAAAAGTAGAGGAGGTGCACTTGTAAGAAGGATGAGGTCAGAATAGGATTCAAAACACAGAAATTTTATTGTTTAATTCCCACTAGGACTCATACGCCATTCTGGGTGATTTAGTCCCAGGCTAGGGTTTCTGTGCCAAAACTAGAATTTTACAGTGGTTGATCTAAATTCACTAAAATTTGGAAAAT
>VDFB02214345.1:0-11970 GCA_007258455.2 Sequoia sempervirens
GCTCATGTTGGGACTGGCTGCAAGCGTCCTTTAACTTTTCGAGACCAAGGCAGAACAAGCTAAGTGAATTTCTTTCTAATTGGCCGAGAATGAATACTGGTGGTTATTGGAAAGGAATTTGGACCTTGGCCCCATCCTTGCTCATGTGGCATCTGTGGAAAGAGTGGAATCGACGCATTTTCAAGGAGAAAGCCTTAAATCGAGAGCAGCTCATTGACAAAATTCAAAACGTTATTATAGAAACTGCCAACAATAGACTCAAAGTTACTTCCAAAATGTCATTCTCAAGGTGGGATGAAGATCTTCATAGATTATGGTTGGAACTTAGAATTCTAAAGAAATCCACAAAAAGTAGAACTACAATCAATAGGAAGGAGATTAATTGGATTTGCCCGGTTCGGTTGAAATGGAAACTAAACTTCGATGGGGCGACGAAGGGCAATCCAGGAGAAGTCGGGGTTGGTTGCATTATTAGAGATACAAGTGGAGGTTGTGTGTGGGCGGCTTCGAAGAAGCTTTTGGTTTGCTCCAATAATATAGCAGAGATGGAGGCTCTATGGCTAGGTTTGCATCTTTGCATTCAACATGGCATAAACTTAGTAGAAATTGAGGGCGACTCATTACTCTATATATCCGAGCAATAATTTCGGGTAAATCTCAGAACTGGAGGATTGAAAGCTAGATTTCCCCCATAAGATAATTATTAAATAAATTGGAGGACTATTCTTACACGCATGTTTATAGGGAGGCAAACAGGGTGGCTAAACTACTTGCAAATCGAGGGGTGGTACAAGATGCCAAGTTGGTTACAGGTTCTACAACATATCTCTGGCCCGATCTACAGGAAATATTATCTGAAGAGATTATCAAATCATGTACAGACACTTCTGCTCCTTCCAAAGACCCATGAGTCACATGAATATGTGTGGCCTGACACTAAGATAGGCACATCGTAGGGACATCTCATATTCCTTTGGGCAATGTCGGATTGGTTTGGCTATTTAGGGCAGGAGGGAATGTCCCATTTTCTTAAGCAACGGTGAATGTCAAAGATGGTATTTTAGTTTGAACTAGCTTGCGCTTGTAGAAAGGAGTCTCTTCCTACTCAATGTCGAAGACTTTTTCGCAATCCAAGATGGGAATGTGGTGAGTGCAATCATGGAGTTAGTTTTGTGGATCTTAAATGTTAAACAACACTGGTGCGATGGCAAGGTATATGAGACAGTGATTGGGGCTCTTGTGGACATATGTGAATCCAAAGAACGAGTGTCTGTTACCCTGGAGTGGATCGTATCATATCAAAATGTTCATGTGTTAGCAAATGCAACATTGGAGTTGAGGACTGAAGGTTGGGTTAGCTTTTTATGCATGTTCTTTGATCCAGAAATGGTGATAGAGGAGGATGAGTCTGGTGAAGGAACGGATGTTGAAATGTCCAACCAACGTAAGGAGGCTCTGAAACTTTATGCGTGGTCATGGGAGGTCTTCGAGATGGGGTGAAGAAACACAAGCATTAATGCCTTCTCTTACTTGTTTCATGGCCTGGAGCTATCTTAGCTTGGTGTGGGGAGCAGCCAGAGGCTTATTATCACAGGTGGTTTTGATGATGATATACTGGAAACTTTGGAACATTAAGCAATGTAGAGGGAGGTTATGTCATTGAATGATCCTTTTGGTTATGTAGTGTGAAATGTTAAGGCTTAGTTCACATCTCTGAGGCTCCTAACATCGATGTTAGGATGTAATCTGAGGAGCTACCCCATTTCTGAGTAGCACCTTAATAAAATAAAATAAAATAGAAATATAATAATATAGGTAATTAAATTAGATAAAATATATTTAATATACTTTATTAGCATTAATTTATAATTTAATTATTATAAGTCATACTAATAATTAAGTTAATTTAAAAAATTAATATGATATATATTTTTTATTATATTTAAATTATAATTATTAAATTATATTTAACATATGCTATTAAAATACTATATATAATTAACTTTCATACTTAACTTATGCTATTAAAATTAATGTATTATTTAATTAGTATAAGTTATAATAATATTGAACTTATTGATTTTAATATGTTTTATACTTTATAAAATTTAAATTCTAATTCTAATTAAGTTATAAATTTATTACATAGTATAATGCAAATTTAATCATTTAGATCATTATATAGATAATTAACAAATAATAATATATGATAGTAATATAATATATACATAATAATTTAAATAATGTGATACATATAATTATACATTAGTTTATTATAATATAAATTTAATTTAAATTATATATTTCATTCAAATTAACTCATTATAATTTAAGAAATCAATAAAATAAATAATATTATAGTTAATTATATTAGATAATATTATTAATATTAATATTACTGTCTCATTATGCTATTAACAGAGTTTAAATTTTTAAAAGTATATTTTCAAGAAATTTAGTTTTTAACCTTATAACTTGTGCAAACTCATTTTAAATGGAAAAATATGGGCTACACATTCTCAAAAGAGTTAATGGTAAAAAGGAAGCTGTATTTTGTTTTAACAGGCGTAAAAAGTAATGTGTAAGCGTTTTATGAACGAAAGTTTTAAATTATTAACGTTTGTTTAAAGCTTTAAAAATGAGCTGAAAGTCTTTATTTACTGTATGCATACTCTAATGCTTATAGTTTATATTTTAGTATATTTTCAAGAAATTTAGTTTTTTAACAGCATGCAAACTCATTTTAAAAGGGGAAAGAATGGGAGAAAATAAAAATTGAAGCATGCATCTTTTGAGCATATAAAGCTAAAGATAGTCACCGCTGTGCTTCACCACAAGTCTTTTGTTTAGAAGCGTAGGAAGCTCTTAAAATGCAACTCTCAAGCCTTAACCTCCCAGCTGCAGCCTTCTCCCATGGAGAAAACAACCACCAACTTGCCCAAGAAGAGATAGTGCAGGGCTCACATCATAAATTCTTTTTATGCAAAATGCCACACACATAGCCATTATCTCAAAAGGAAATTAATGAGAGGCATTTAATCTCGACTAAAAGAATCACATCATCAACTTATTCCACATGCCTTGTGGCCTAGACGTGAATCTATTCATAGAGGTGGAGAGGAAACAGAATGTGTGAATAACAACAATAATTTACCAATCTTTGAGATTTTGTGCTAAATTATTCTACAATGTCCCTTTTGCAAAGAACTATAAGGCACAAGGAGCAATTCTAGTAAATATTTATCCAGTCTTTGAGGACTGTGTGTTCTTTTCTTCTTTCTAACTTTCTAAAAATAAGCATTCACAGAGCCTTGAATTCAGCGAGCATTGATGAAGTCTTGCGTTTCCCTGTTTAGAAGCGATGTGAAGAGCGCTCCTCCCATCGTCATCTGCAGTATTCAGAAAGTGATATCGACTCTCCTCATCGGCTATTCTTTGCATTTCTCAAACAATTGCAGGCAACCGGTAAATGCATGTTAATTGAATACAAAGCATGCAATTAACATTGGAAGATTCGGCAGGCTGGATAGAATCTCCGGCAGAGGGCAGCGACAGTAATTTCGTAAAGTATCTGAAAATGCCAGTCAACACTGACGCTACAGGGGACATTAATATATGGGATGGGCATAATGCCATCAGATGCCTATGGTGCATCCTGATGGCTGGATATGTTGCCCAGTTGCAGTAGTAGTGGTGAGATCATATTGAGCCGAGGCGCCAAAGTGTCTTCTCTAGGTGGTGGGCATCAGAGATAGTGTCATCTTATTCTTCAGCAGGCGGAGAAAGATTCAAGTCCAGGTTTAACTTATTACAATTAGTTTTTGACTCAAAACAGTCAGTATCCGTCATGGCCGATGATGAAGAAAGGCAATCATCCGCAGGCCCTGCGTTGCGCACATTGGTGGGTCTTCTCACATAAGCACGGGTCCACTCACTGGTGGGTCTTCTCACATAAGCACGGATCCTATGTGGTGGGGTTGGTATCCTGCATGGAGTTGGTCTCCTTGGTGGGTTTGTGGCGCTCCATTCGATTTCTCCCTGAGGCGGAAAATTAGTTCTGGCCTTGTCGCCTCTGAGATCTGGCTATTGGCGTTGCTCCTGATTTCTGCTGTAAATTTTCTGGACGGTTGCTTTTTCACACCCGTGTAATGAACTTGCTCCGGAGAATCATGGGCTTGTCCCGCAGACATGGTGGGAGCGACTCCCGTAACACTATGGGAGGAAGATGTGGGCTCGGAAAGAGCCGACGGAAAATTAGTTATGGCCTTATCGCCATGGAGAGATCTGGCGGCCCTGTCATAAGCAAGGGCGGCCTCCACGGTTGTATCAAAAGTTCCGAGCCATACATGTTGGCTCTTTGTTCTGCTATTGATTTTTGCTATAAATTTTCCCGACCGCTTTCTTACACCTGTGTAATGAACTTGCCCCTGAGAATCATGGGTTTGTCTGACAGACATGACAAGAGGGACTCCTTTTACACTAGGGCAGGAAGACGTGTGTTTGGAAAGAGCAAAAAAAAAGGTAGGGGAGGGGAGGTTTTATAAATGTTTTCCAATATACTTGTATTCGGTTTTAAGAAAATTTACCGTTAACAATTCACTGTCATGACAAATTTACCTAATGAAAAATGTATCATAAGTAATTCATGGTGGTGAGTTTTCTATGAGGTGAATTTGCCATGCCCGTGAATTTTCCTGCTGAATCGTGATGAGTTTTCCGACCGTGAATTGTTGCTGTGAATTTCCCTCAAGCCCTTGTATCCATCCTTGTGCCTTGGGGGGGACATTTTGGTTAGGAGCTCTAGCTAGGATTTTGTCTTGGCCATTGATCTATGAACATATTTTCGACCTAGTAAATTCTTTGTTAATTTAAAGGTCAAATTTATTTGTTATGAATGCTTATTTTAATGTTGTTCTCAACATACTAAAAAAGATTTTAATGTTGTTGTCATATAATTTATAAATGTTTTCCACTATACTTGTATCCGGTTTAAAGAAAATTTACTGTTAACAATTCACTATCATAACAAATTTACCTAATAAAAAATGTATCATAAGTAATCCATGGTGGTAAATTTTCTATTAGGTGAATTTGTCATGGCGGTGAATTTTCCTGCGATGAATCGTGATGAGTTTTCCGGTGAATTTTCCTGAAGCCCTTGTATCCATCCTTGTGCCTTGGGGAGGACATTTTGGTTAGGAGCTCCAGCTAGGATTTTGTCTTGGCCACTCATCTATGAACATATTTTCCACCTAGTAAATTGTTTGTTAATTTAAAGATCAAATTTATTTGTTATGAATGATTATTTTAATGTTGTTGTCAACATACTAAAAATAGATTTTAATGTTGTTGTCATATAATTGTTGTAGGAATTTGGTATGTCTAAGAAGAGACATAATTTTTTATGTTTAACCACAACATAATAATTATTTAAATGTATTAGATGAAATAACTAAATTTAATTGAAATATTTTATGTTCTATAATATATAAATTAGTAATATTGAATTTCTTATTTTACTTTAATGAAAAAAAATCGTAATTTTTTTTAATAAAACAAAGATTACATTAAGTTATCCTTAATTTAATTTAATTTTTAATGTATTTAAACCTTAGTTTTTATTTGCAAATTATATTCTATTAAAATATTTATAGATAAATATAAGATTTATTATATTTAGTTACAGACTTGATTGATAACATCACACTATAATTCATATTATACTATAAAAACACTATACTATCTTAGCTTGAATTTTTTTTATGGGATAGGGGTGTCCCCATCAAGTTATCCTTAATTTAATTTAATAACTAAATTTAATTGATTTTTTATGTTCTATTATATATAAATTAGTAATATTTAATTTCTTATTTTTTTTATTTTTTTTATTTTTAATGTGACGTTGACGACACTCAATAGAGCTAGGGCCCCCACCCATTTAATTTCTTATTTTACACTTCAATTAAAAAAAAAATCTTTTTTAGTAAAACAAAGATTACATTATGATGTCCTTAATTTAATTTAATTTTTAGTGTATTTAAACCTTATTTTTTATTTACATATTATATTCTATTAAAATATTTATAGATAAATAATAGATTTATTATATTTAGTTACATACTTGTTAGATAACATCACACTATAATTCATATTATGTTGTAAAAACACTATACTATCTTAGCTTGGATTTTTTTTTATGGGGTAGGGGTGTCTCTCATTAAGTTATCCTTAATTTAATTTAACTTTTAATGTATTTAAACCTTAGTTTTTATTTGCATATTATATTCTATTAAAGCTCAAATTTATTTGTTATGAATGATTATTTTAATGTTGTTGTCAACATACTAAAAAGATATTTTAATGTTGTTGTCATATGCGTGTTGGAGAAATTTGGTGTGTTTAAGAAAGAAAACAATTTTTTATGTTTAACCACAACACGATAATTATTTACATGTAATTATGAAATAACTAAATTTAATTGAAATTTTTTATTTTCTATTATATATAAATTAGTAATATTGAATTTCTTATTTTACTTTAAATAAAAAATATATAATTTTTCAATAAAACAAAGATTACATTAAGTTATCCTTAATTTAATTTAATTTTTAATGTATTTAAACCTTAGTTTTTATTTGCATATTATATTCTATTAAATTTTTTATAGATAAATAAAAGATTTATTATATTTAGTTATAGACTGATTGATAACATCACACTATAATTCATATTATACTATAAAAATACTATACTATCTTAGCTTGCATTTTATTTTTTTTATGGGGTAGGGGTGTCCCCCATTAAGTTATCCTTAATTTAATTTAATTTTTAATGTATTTAAACCTTCATTTTTATTTGCATATTATATTCTATTAAAATATTTATAGATAAATAATTGATTTCTTATATTTAGTTACAGATTTGATAGAAAACATCACACTATAATTCATATTATACTATAAAAAAACTATACTATCTATCTTGTTTTGAATTATTTATAATTTTTTCATTGTTTTTTATAAGAAAATAATTTTAGGAGCAAATCAACAGTAGGGTTTTAAAATAAATCAGCTCTATAGGGATCAAACCACAAAAATTTTCATTGTTCTTTGAATTTTGAGAAAGCTTTTGAAATTTTAGAATGTTTGTGTTTTTTGAAAATTTATTTTTGAGCTTAAAATAATTATAAAAAAAAAAAATCTTTTTTCATTAGGGTTTGGTAGGGTTTAAGCTAACCCTCTAATATTACTAATCAATTATCTTGGTTTTTCTTTGTTGTTGGTTTTGTCAATGTGGAGAAAAATAAACTCTTCAAACCAAAAATTGGATCAAGTGGACATAAATTTAGCGCTAAAGAAAATCTAGGTGTACACTTTTCAACTCATATCTTTATCTTAAAATTGTTTCCAACATCACATTTCAATTTGGATATAAACAAACAAGTGTCTTTTAAAAATCATACATTCAATTTGGGCTTAAAAAGAACAAGTGTTTGCATTGCTTTGTATTTTTTTGTTGTTGTTGGAGGTATGTATGCTCTTCCCTCACTTTTCCATATGATCCTGGGAATCATAAATTCTCTTCAACACTCTCATTTTCACATCAAAAATTTCCATTTCTAAGGTTAATGAACATTTCTTGTGTGATCAAATACATGTGTATGCTCTCTCCTCACATTATCACATGATCAAGGGGATTAAAAGCATTATTTACATCAATTTTGTACAACCTTCTTAGGGGGTCTTCCTAGAGAAGTGATCACTCTAGGGGAAACCTCAACTCTAGCATTCCAACAGAGTATAAATAGTGGGTTTGAATCAAAATACACACCTCTTGGAAGTAGAATCTTGTCAATCTTGGTTAAGCCCTAGAGAACTTTATACCATTGGGAAGTGAAGGGGGAGTGTGGAGTACTCTCTCCTCCTAGTTGTTTGGCATTATTCTCCTTTAAAATTCATAAAATTGTGCCTCACATACGTTCAACGTATATAGAGGACATCCCTAGATCATTGTGCATCCTAGTTTAAGACGATTCATCAATCTACCTACTTGAATAATTACTAGGATTTTCTTGTTCTTGGAAGTGTCTTCTCATCATAATCATTTGTATTACATCTTGCATAAAATGTTTTCTTGCATGTGTGAATGCATATTCAAGATCTAAATATTAATCAAGCAAAAAAAACCATAAACCAAAAAAAAAATCCATAAACATTAGAAACTTCAAAAGCAAACAAATCTAGGTGTCCTCCAAGTAAAACTTCTCATCCTTATTCTCCATACTAATCAGCCTACCCTATTCATCCAAGTTAACCCAACCATCACATCCTATTCATCATAATCATTTCTCATTATCCTATTCCCTATTCTCTATCCTAATCATCCTATCCTAGTCATCCAAGTCAAATCAATCATCCTATACTAGTCTTCATAACCATCCATCATCTTATCCTAATCACCTCCCTTCATCCTAATCATTTCATCTAGACTCCCGTTCATTCTAATAATCTCTTTTAATCCTAATCATTCCTTTTCATCCTAATGATCTCTCTTCACCCTAATTATCCTTACACATCATAATTTTTCCTTTTCATCTTAATCACCTTGTCCTTATCATCCATAATCATTCATAATCATCCTTGTCACCCCATCCTAATCATTCATAATCATCCATATTATCCTAATCATACCCAATTATCTAATCCACATCATCTCAAGAATATCAATCATCCACATCCATACATAGTCCATCATTTAGGACCTTAAGCTTAACTAATTTTTCTAATCCAATTGAAGTCCTAATCAATATCATAACCACCATCCATAATCCACATCAAAAAATTTATTTCCTAATCCATTATCATCCTTAATTTCCATCTCCATAATCATCCTTAATCTCCATCATCACCCTTAATCCTTATTCTTCATTATCATTGTTAATCTCTATCATCATCCTTAATCCACATCCTTCATTTTCAACATCCTTCATCACCACATGGATCAATATGAGCCTAACATATCCTCCATCTTCCATCTCATACCTCAAGATATTTTTGAATTTATCCTTGCCAAATACTTTAACAATAACATAAAATCTACGATCATTTGTCCCATAAGTTGATTCCAAGAGATATTAAAAACCATCCAAGCCCCCATGTTATCCTTTTCCTCCATTGAAAAGGGAAATCAAAATTTATTCCATGTTTCAATAACACCCATCCATAACCATATCTCATGCACTTCACATCCTAGTCAATGCATTGCCAAGTCAAAAAACACCATCAAAAGAAAATGAAAAGCCACCCTCCAAGGAGAACCAAAAACTACCATCAAAGGACAACCAAAATTCACCCTCTCAAGAGCACAAAAATTCACCATCAAAGGAATACAAGAACCCATACAAAAGCCTATTTCACAAAATGCTAGTCCTAGTCTTTTAGCTCCACCCACTTCCACCTCATCCATCCCATGTTTATCCACCTCATTCATTTCATGATTTTCCACCTCTAGAAAACCTATACAATGTCAACCATGTGACTCACTTGACCTTGTTGATCCAAAGCATGACATCATAGATCCACCTTTATTTCTAGATAAAACTACTCCATGTGATCCCATTCCATCTAAGAAATCCTTCTAGATGATCATGATGTCCAACGCGATCGAATATTTGATGAAGATCCTATTCCCAACCATGAAATCCAAGATAAACCTATGTTTGATCAAAACCCTCCTATTGATCAAGAAATCTAAAAAGATCGCATTTCATATCAAGATCAAGCCATCCCTTTCATACACCCACATAATCCCCTTTCATATCAGTATCAAAGTATAACTTCCATACCATCTCATAATCTTACCATATCCAACCCATTTTATGATCCTAGCATATACACATAATATGATGATCATATCATAGCACCTCCATGGCATGACCCTAATCCATCACAAGAACAAACCTTTCCATCCATTACCCCATCTAATGATACCCATCCCAGTCATCATCAAGATGTCTCATACACTCCATCACATGATCGCCTTCCACCTCATTATCCCCTCCAACCTCATGATATCATTTCCAATAAAAAGCTACATAACCCTTCTATCTGATCCAATGATCCCCTTTCTCAAAATTAAGATCAAAGCATAACTTCTATTCCATCTCATGATCCCCTTCCTTCTCATAGCCAAGAGAAAACTATATCATCTACCCCATCACATGATCCTACCATAAATCAAGATCAAAGCAACCCTTCACCTTCATGTCATGATCCTAATCCTCCACAAGATATCATTACTCATATCCAAGCTACCCATGAGTCCCCTACTTATCAATTTGGTTCCCCCACTTTCATCCAAGTGGGTCTACTCCAAGATCCTATGATTCAATCCATGCCATATCCACCTCAAAATGGAATAGCATCTTGCTTCCAAAACAATAAGTATCCTATTGGAAAAAGGATTTGTTAAACGGCGTGTTATCAAGGAAAATGGTTAGGCCTTTATGAGAAAGGTATCTTAGAACCCTTTAATATCAAAGAAAATCTTAATTATCATGGCCTTCCCTTCAATTCTCTAGACATTGGTAATCCTTCCATTCATCGCAAATCCAAAACCCTACTATCTATATCCAAACATTCACATTCCCTATCCTCAAAATCTATCTTGGGACCTTATGTTCCAAAACCAAATCCATATTCCCTTCCATACATTTTGGGTCCTTATGTTCGAAAACCAAGTCCTTCATCCCTTCCATCATCTTGGGTCCTTACTTTCCACCATCTAAAATTGCTATTCCAAGATCCCATTATCCTCTATATCCATCACCTCATCAAGATCAACAAAGGTATACACCCTTGAACCTTTTACAACATTCCTACACCAACCCATCCATAATAGATCCATATCATTCCTCTCCAGAAACCAAGCCGATTTCTCTTGGAAGCAATTTGGATGTGGAATGTTAAATGTATAAAGCCAAAAATCCAAAAAAATCAAAGGATCAACATGTCCCTCCAAAAAGACACACAAAAAAAAAAACATATGATACAAAATAAAAAATTTAAATCTGAAAGGCCACAAAGGCCCATGAAGCAAAATTCAAAGTCAAAAACCATCTGGATTCCAAAAATACTCATAGAATCATTGCATCCCAAAGAAAAATTAGAATTCGCATCAAAAATTTCTTATTCGAAAACTCCATCCAATTCTACGTCTTCCACTCCATCTAATAAACCTTCATCAGTTCTATCCATTTTGGGTCCTTGTATCCGAAAATCCACATCCACTTCTCTATCTAAATCTCCAAATTCAAAAGCCACTTCTCTTTCAAAAATTTGCCACCCTTTGAGGTGTGTGCTAATGTTGATCTTGCCAAAATTTCCATCCACTCATCTGCAACTCATCCATCAATCCATGAATTATCCAACATGCATATTTCATCCTTCTATCCCTCTTATCCAATCCTTTTCTTAGATCCATATCCCTCACCATCTTCCCATCCATTTCATCCCCCTTACCATCATTCTATCAAGATCTATAAGCATCGCTCTAATTTTCCATGATCTAATGGATCGCATCTTCAAGGGATATCATCCATGGAACTAGATTTTTGAGTCCTCCCTTAATCTACCTATCCTACATCCTATATCTTACAAATCCACTTATCTATATCCTTATCCTTCCCCATCCATCCTTTTCCCAATTTTTTTTGAAAAATACAAAACAGAGAAAAAAATAAATTAAAAATTAAAAAAGTAAAGGGAAATAATTTGTCCAATGATGAAAACCACTTCTTGTAGCGCCTTGGATGGGTACTATGATGAAAACCTAGTAAACATGCATCATGTGTAATCCATGACCCTCTTACACTCTACACTTGGGGGAAAGTTTCATCCATGCTATCCTACGTACCACAACCCATTTTATCGCTCATTTTAGATCCACTATCCTATCTAAGTCTATTCCCCC
>VDFB02214347.1:0-22859 GCA_007258455.2 Sequoia sempervirens
TATAATATATTATATATTATATTATATAATAAAAAAAATTATAATTATTATAATTAATAATTCATATATTTTTATATAGAATAAATTAAATTAATACATAAATATAGGTTATATTCTAATATATTATATATTGTATTTTATATATAGAATAAATTAAATTAATATATAAATATAGGTTAAAATATATTATATATTGTATTCTATAATAAAAAATATATAAAATTATTATAATTAATAATTCATATATTTTTATATAGATCAAATTAAATTAATATATACAAATCTAATAGTTTAATTGATCTTTGGAGAGATTAGGAAAAAGAAAGAGAGATAGAGGGGGAGACAATTCTATATAAAGAGAGGAATATCTATTTACACTTGCACCTAAAGGAGGTTGAAGGATTGTGTCAATAGAAAACTATATGTATGTTAATATGTTAGAGATTATGTGTTTGTGCATGGATGTGCTACAAATTCTATTTGCATGTGGCTAGATTAAATAACTAATAATAAATGTTAAATAATGGAATGAAATAAATTTAGATAAATCTAGATTAGGGCTCCCGAACATACTTCACGCTCTTGGGCTTAGATGTAGTGAAGTTAGGGCTCCCTAACATGCTTCCTCTCTGACCCCATCATGGTGGTTTATTGGAATAACACTATTGATTTTTGACTCCTTAAATGATCTATTCAAATAGATTGAAATAATTGATAATATATGTATTATATGTACCATAACTCTTATTGAGTCCCTAGTAGAACTATATGTTATCTAACATGATTGTAGGACCAAATTATTTGTGTGACTAATTGTTTAGTCATTTTTATTTGTGAAATGTTAATTTTTTTTATAAAATATGTGAAGGCCTTAAGACTGTATCAAGAGGAAATGTCTTCCACACAATAGGTATTTTTGGTGCACCAAGCAACCTAGGCAGCCAAATGGCCTACTTAGATAGGGGTCCCATGAGGGGGGCTTAATCTCTATGGATTATGATAAAATTTGAAAGAAAAAACAATAGAGGAGTAATAGTCTTTTATTTAGTCATTTTTATTTCTCTGATATTATTCATTTATTTAGTCATTTATTGTGATTTTACCATGACCAAATTAGTCACTTATAAATGACCAAATTAGTCATTTGATTTGTTAAATTTACTAGTAGTTGTCACATGACTAAAGTTTTAGAATAATGCGACTAAAAATTTTAGTCATGTATCGGTTTATTTTCCAAATTCTACCGTGATTAGATCAAATCTATGGATGAAGAGATGGTTTCCATTGATAGAAATCACATATGGGAGCTAGTTGATATACCTTAAGGTAAGGATTGCATAGGAGTCAAATAATTTTATAAAAAAAAAATTAATGTAGAAGGTGAAATTGAAAAACACAAGACAAGGTTAATAGCAAAAGTTTTTACACAAAATTATGGAATTGATTATAATGAAACATTTACTTCAGTTGCTAGACTTGATACTATTATAATGGTTTTAGCAATAGTGGCACAAAATAATTGGAAATTATTTCAAATGGATGTCAAATGAGCTTTTTTGAATGGTTTTCTAGAGGAAGAAGTGTATGTAAAAAAACCATCAAGTTATGAGGTTTATGGACATGAAGATAAGGTTTATAGATTGAAGAAGGCACTCTATGGCCTCAAACAAGCACCAAGAGCATGGTATAACAAAATTGATTCATACATGCAAAGTAATAGATTCAAAAAAAGTAGTAATGAGCCCATATTGTACACAAAGATCAATAAGGAAGGTTAGATTTTTTGTTGTGTTCATATGTTGATGATTTAATTTTCACTTAAAATTTGTCTCTAGACACATTTAAATCAGTAATGGAGAAAGAGTTAGAGATGACAGATTTGGATTTGATGAAGTATTTTTTGGGTGTTGAAGTTGTTCAGTTAGATAAAGGAATTTTTATTAGTCAATCTAAATGTGTGAAGGATGTGTTGAAAAGGTTTAAGATGTTGAACTATAATCCAACATCTACACCAGTTGCAAAAGACACTAAAATTACCAAAAAAGATAAAGGGTCGAATGTTGATTCTACAATGTTCAAAAGACTAATTGGAAGTTTGATGTATCTTACACCTACAAGACCAGATATCATGTTTGGAGTTAGTCTAATCTCAAGATTCATAGTCACCAAAAGACTTGCATTGGCAAGTTGGAAAGAGGATATTGAGATATATGGTACGAACAATAGGATATACAGAATCTTGTATTCCATGACTAATGATTTTTGTTTGATTGACTATATTGATAGTGGTTTTGTAAGTAGCATTGATGATAGGAAGAGTACTTCTGGATATATCTTTCATTGTGGGATAGGTGCAATCTCATGGGCATCAAAGAAGCAACTTATAGTGACACTTTCATCAGTTGAAGCAGAATATGTAGCATCCACATTAGCGGCATGTCAGACAATTTGGATGAGGAAATTTTTGATAAATTTGTTGCAAGCACAAGAGGAGCCAACACCAATCTTTTGTGACAACAAGTCAACAATTGCATTATCGAAGAATCAGGTGTTTCACAAGAGGAGCAAGCATATTAATACAAAATACCATTTTATTTGAGAGTTGGTGAATAAAGATGAAATTCAACTGAAATTTTGTAGATCTAAAGATCAATTAATAGATATATTTACCAAGGCATTAGCAGAGGAAATCTTTGAGTATTTAAGAGAAAGTTTGGGCATTGTAAATAGAGAAACAATTAATGGTAGAAATTAAGGTGGGGTGTTACAATAAAGCGTGTAATTTCTCAGCATGAAGAGAAAGTAAAACACTGCAAGTTTTTTGTAGCAAAATAAATTAAGAATTAGTTTAGTTTTTTTTCTTGTTTGTATGGTTTTTGAAGTTGTTTTATCTCTAATTATTTTTAGAATTTCTTCTCCTCGAATTCATTGAAAACCTCTATTAAAAGAGGCTGCTGTAACTTTTTTTATCATCAGAAAATAAAGAAGAAGTTGTAGTTTTATATGCGTATGGTTATTTGTTCAGTTTGTTTTCTGTTTCTGCCTTCAGATGCTTATATTTAGCTTGATGTTCTTAGAAGACTATTGTGTTGTGTTTCAGTTGTACCATGCGGTAAACGTTGATCACTGTTGCTGCTATTATGTTCTATCTTTTGGATTTTGAGCAGCTGGTTGTGGCTACCCTTGTTTTTTGTAATTTTTGGCTTCGACCCATTAAAAAGAAAAGGCTATGTAAATTCTTTGTACTGTGTTATTTTTAGTATCTGTGAACGCCGAATATATTTTGTACAAATAGTGAACAAGGTATTTATGCACCCGGAGAACGGAAACATTAATTACTAACTTAAATTTAGGCAACATTTTTTTAATTACTAACATGTTTTTGTTTGGATTACAATGCCCTTTTCCAAGCAATCGAAGAATAGAATTCACGTAATAGTAACACTAACCATATTTCATACTCTTGGACGCTTCTTTTACTGGTCCCACGCCATCATTAATGTTAAAAATCAGCCCATCCAAGAGAAAAGATCAGAGAACCAACACAATTAATGGTTTAACTATAATATGCATTTCCAAATCTCATCGCTATTCTACTCACAAAATTAGATTCAGAGAATAAAATTCAACCATTAATGTCACCACTGCTTCACAACAAATCCAGCTCAGAAAAATATTCCTTTCAATGTCTATACAGAAACAAGTATCAAATAAGAAAGTTCATTTCAATTCCCAGTGGAGGCATAATGCTGACGCACCCTCACCCAATTTTCTTCCCACCACAAGCTTGCCTGACTTTCGCTAAACAGTTCACGATTGCACCCAATTCAATTCATATCATCACTGTACAATCTTGTCCTTAAAATCTACTATGAATTAATTGCAGTACCTGATTACCTGAATTGAACGCGCTTAACTTGGTCGGACCCACCAGCTAAGCGTTTGACAGTTACGCGCACACCTTGCTCAAAAACTTCTGTATATTCTTCGTCTTGTTGTTCAGCAGGGAGGCGCTCTGGAAGCTCAGCATTATCTTCAAATCGTCGTGCAAGAGCGAAGCAATCCAGCACGACAGATAACATCATCATTCTGCTTCTCTCCATTCTCAATCATATTCCACACCCTTGCAAAATCGCTACCATCTAAATCCCTTTTATACATTTTTAAGTAATTTTTTTATTCAAATACAACCATGCAGTAGATTGTAAAAAATGGGTCCACGTATTCTTAACAGTTTTGTAACTTTTATTACACCATTCAAGATACGCAATGATAGGTTTTATGCAAATTACTAATGAAAAGTCGATTCAAACTTTAACTAGGAACAAAGTTGAAAGGTGCTTAGGATTGTGTATGGGAAATCCACGTGTACTACAAGAGAAAACACATTTTCATTGATGGTGGCCCCAAAACACAAGTTCATTGTACAAGATTTGGAATCAAATAAAGTTATGGGTACAATAGGGACAAGTGTCCATATATGAAAGTTATGGCAATAATTTGTATAAATCTCAATATCGTATGAAAGTTATGACAATGATTTGAGATTAATAGGGACAAGTGTCCATATATGAAAGTTATGGCAATAATTTGTATAAATCTCACTATCGTATGAAAGTTATGACAATGATTTGTATAAATCTCAATATCATGAGATTGATTTTTTAATAAATATCATTAAATTTTATTTTTTTTAATGAATAAATATTATTTTGTTGTTGGAATGTTTTATATCAAATTCACAAAATCATTTAGCTATCTAATAGAGGGTATGGGTTTTTAGGTTGAAATTTCTTCTACTAGTAGTCATGGATTGAGTGGTATTCATTCCACCAAATTTGTGTTATGTTGTTGAGACCTTGCACTTAATAAAACTTGATCTTTGGTGGGCTCATTTAGAACTTTTTAACTCCACCAATAGATCAACAACCCATTGACTAAATAAATAATTTCGATTTTATGTAGAAATTTGTATATATTTAATATTATTTATTATAAATGATTATATTTAATTATTTAATTTATTGTTTTCACATTCTTGAAAAATGAATTAGAGAATGATAGTAAAATAGACAACTAAGGTGTATGACTTAAAGATTATTTGTTTCAAAATTTGCTTATGACTAGTTTGGATTTTTATATGAATTCACACATCTACTTCTATATACTATTGGTTCCATTATACCTTTGAAGATGCAAATACGATTTTTAATAGATAAGAAATTTTTTAAGTAAAGAATATAAATCTCTAATAATTTGGTTAAAGTCCAAGATGATATGACCCTCCTTTTTTTAGAGTAGCTACTCTATAAATTTTTGAATTTCAAACATAATAGATTTAGCCCTCCATGCCATTTCCATTGATAAAATAATATGATTTATTGTTTTTTGTATTCATCATGTAATTTAATGATATTGATTGTAAGGATATGGACTAATACTTTAAATGTAGTTAATCAAAATGAGTTGGGGAAAGCATCTAACTCCTTGCCCTATTGATCAATTAAATGGTATTTCTTGGAATTAGATATGGTCATTCAAACAAGTCACTATGTTAGTTGTGATTTAAATTGACAAGTGATATCATTCTCTATCAACTTGAGTAAGTATTGAAAATAGAACTTCATTCTTAGACTAAAAAAATTATATGATCCTTAATTAACATTGGGGCGAACTCTTAGGAAAGCCATTTTTAAAAAATAAAATTTAAAATCCATGTTTCTACCTTCATGGAAATAATTTTATAAATGAATATGTTTCATTTCATTTTATATTAACATGAGTAACTCTTGAAAATATAATATTTTTATTAATCTAATCTACTATACAATCATCAAGTCATAATGGGGTGAATCCTTACAAGCAAAAAAATCTTCATTGTATAAAATTTTAAATCTTAGCTTCTACCTTGGAATCCAAGATAATAGTGTAGCTTAAAATCTTCATCAAAACTTGATTTTTTCCTTGGTAGGTGAAGTATACTTAGAGGGTTTGAGATCTATTTGATTTGTTTGTCCTATTATAAAATAAATGTTTTCTTCTACAATACAATCAATATTTTTTCACATATAGGGATTCTTATTGCTAAAATAGAACTATATGTTTAAAATATTGTAAGATGAGTTCAAAGTTGTGGGACTGTCCTTGTGGGCTCACAAACTCATTTGACCTATTTTTTTAATTGAAACACCACTACATTATCACCTTTATCCTTTGCACTTAGGACTAATGAAATACAAATGTACATGATATGTTTTCATTTACTTGTATTTAAAATCATTATATGCATTCAACTTATTCATGCATAATTTGAGAGCTAAACTAGTACCTATTCACATTTCTACACTCCAATTGGTGCACTAAAACGAATCTAGTTCTTCACACTCATTCTAAAGATATTTTCATGACTAGAGATTTTTATATTATATCATTGTTTCATTTCCAATTATTGGTCTAGGAAAAATCTCCTTATAATGTGATGATAATCATTTAAGGCATTAGAATTATCCTAATTTATAATAGAAAATAATAGTAATAATTATTATATGTTTGGTTGTCAATAATAATAGTTCTTATATGTGTCCTCTAATACAAAATCATCTATAATAATTGGCATTATTATTGAAGCCTTACTTGAGTCACACTTCAATGATGATCTAGGTGCTGCCACAATAATGGGTTACACTTTCTAGGACATATTGATTTTTTCTTGAAATCACATATTTTTAGAAAATATAATAATTTAAGCCTTTAAAGGTTCCATTTAAATGATTTTAATTAAAGAGGGTTTGATCAAACCCCCTTGGATAGAACCCAATTAGTTTTAAACCATACCTATAATGGAGTCTCCTCCACACCTATCAAAATGCTGATAGAAAACCACTTTTGATTTACCTTTTGGGTGATCAAATCAATTCATTTAAAATTTATGTTTTGTAAGTATGTAGCCCTTATTATAAGCTTCCCAAAAAGTATAATTTTAAATATATTTAATTTGATTATTATATTTATTTTTTATAAAAATAGGAAAATATGGAAAATAATTTCTAAAAAATACATGTGCACTAGGCATTTATGTCCTTATTCCAAAAAAAAGAGAATAAGTTAATTCAAATGCATACAAAAAAATTTATGTGGTCTAAAGTACACCTTTGTCCAAATTATAATTACTTTGATTTAGAAAATTAATTAAAAAAAATGTAACAAAAAATTATGAAAAAATATCCATGCACTACTGGTGTGACAAATCTATATTTTAAAATTATAATTGTATCCTTTCTATAAAAAAAAGTTATACGGTCTGAAATAAACATCACTTTTTAAAAATGTTGTTTCGTAGAAAAATTAAGTTATTAAAAATTACATAAAAGGATTCACAATTTTTTTTTAAACTTTTTTAAAAAATATAATTAGAATCTACACAAAAAAATCTCACAAATCACTAGTTTGATTCATCTTCAAATTCTTAATGATTTAGGTACAATAGGTTTAAGCAAGTGAAGATCTGGTGAAAAATGTTGATTTCAATGTCAAGTTTGGCCAAAAAGTGTAACTCATTATTGTGGGATCACCCATCTGCTACTTTTTAATTTCAATATTGATGAACACACAATGTAAATTCAAACACATTACATTTTTTAATAATAACAATATATATTGCCAATTCCACAAAATAAAATAAAAATTTCATTATTACAATATTTCCAACATAGATACTAACCACTACATATCACTTGTTAGTACTTGTATTTGACAACTATTATGCAACTAGCACTGCTTAATTGTTTAATACTAGTTGTACATGTAAACCAATTATATGTTAGATTTTTCTATCTAATGCGAATATTTATTTTTCAAAAAGTTTATATACAAATTTTAACATAAAAACATTTAAAAAATAATTGAGTCATTGTTACAACAGTAATGACAACTCGATAAAGTCTCATATTTGTATGGTGGTCAATGCTTTACAACGCAAGTAATGAGAACTCCATAAAGTCTCCTATTTGTATGGTGCTTAATGCCTTACAACGCAAAATGACTATAAAAGGAAAATTTATACGGATCAACTTTATTTCCATTTCCACAATCCTAGTTCCGTCATGCTATCACACCTCAACATTAAGAAGAAACGATGGAATACACAATAGTATCGAATGTAGAATGCATATAAAAAGCTGATTTGTTTTTTTATCTCATTTTAGTTGTACGTGAAGATTCTTTGATGAAAAATGTTATTTTGGTAGGATGCACATTTTTGGAAGTGAGTGCATCATAAACTAAACTAGCAATCGCACCTTGGTGTGCAATGGGTACGTCGAAGAGTCTCCTTTTTAAGAGAAAATTAAATTGGCACATAAATTCAAATTTGTTGGAGAAAATTGTTTTATGCTAGTGTTGTTACATTCAAGTAATCTAAGTCAAGCAAACAATGTATTTTGATAGTTTGAAAAAAAAAATTAGATGAAATGGAGCCTCAATGTATTTGACTCATTCTAAGATTCAGGAAAAGCAATAATTCATTTACAAACAACTGTTGCATAACGAGATTGGTATGAATTAGAATTACATTCTTTTGAAATCATTGATGATCCAAAAACTACCACATATATGGACAATTAGAAAACTTACAATGATCTTAGTTAAATACATGCTGATTTTTTATTGATGTTCAAGTTAACCCTTTCATCATCACGCTTGTCTCCTAGACTATTTTTATTTTACATTTTGGAAAGAAGACACTTTGAAATTTAAAAATCCATCCAATAGGTTTTGGAAAAGAAAAATTGTATATGACATTACAACTTCATGAAAATTAAGGATTTACACAAGTAATCAACCAACAAAGGAATGCATGTGCAAAAACCACATAACCAAATTCTAGCTGACCAATCCTTGTACAAAAAAACAAGAATCGTGAAATGTCAAAGTTGTACATTCATCTTTTCCTATGGAGTAGAAACTTGACAAGGATACAAGCATTCATATTTATAGAGCAGTGAATGCACTAAAAAGAAGATGAATAGTCACTATTGAAAATGAGAGAGATTCAGTGGGGATTATTATGATAACAAAATTATTGTGAATGATACAACCTGCCACAGATATTAGACTTTTTTGTTATTGTGAATGATAGAAATTTCCACAGTTATTATCATTATACAAAAAACTCTACAAAAAATGCATGATATCTCTGAATTGAATATGTGCATTGCCTTGTAAAGAACCTACAGTTGTAATGTTGTTGCTATTAGAAGTTATCTTGAAACAAGGAATTCGGGAATGGAATATGGACAAATTACGGTGACTAGCCATTAACTTAAATTGGTCTACATTCTCTCAACACAAGGAAACTAAATTAAGCTAAACTATGACAATAGTTGTTATAATAGTTACAACATAGAAAATATGCTAACGTGCATATCAATAGCATTGTTGAAACCAAAAGTAGGCCATGAAGATTTAATTGTTATATATATAATAGAAGACTTAAATTTATGTATATCAAATGTTATTGTATTATAGATAAGTTTCCATATTTATGTGGAAATTCCTATTCACTTTAAACAATGGGTTTTAGATACAAGCTTTGAGGAGAGGTTTTTGAGAGAAGCTTTATGTAGGATGGTAGAGAGAGGATTGAGAGCGGGAAGCTCTGCTTTTGGGGATTGAGAGGCAAGAATAGAGGGTTTGAGCTGCCCCCTTGAACAAGAGAGGCCATTGCATGTGTTCATTATAATGTTAATTGGAAGCTTCTATTTGTGCAAATCTGATTTATTGTTCAGCTTTTACTTTTGTGTTGCATATTTATTGTATGTGTGTTTGTTTATATATATAGGCTTAAATCTTCATGTCAGACCAAGTATTGAACAATAAAACCCAAATAAATATGCATACAAAATGTGAAATCTTCATGTAAGTTCAAAGAAAAGGTGGAACATTCTTACATTCATGGACTTTAGCCCAAAGTTCTAGGTAAGAATATCTATTTCATTAAAAAAACCATCAAAGTGTTGGGTGTGTCAAAAGTCTTACAAGAGATTATGAAACCTCCACCATGATTATCATTATTTTGGAAATGATAAATTAAGGGTAGAGAATGTTTGGTATGAAATGGAGAGAAAGCACGAAAATAGTAATAGGTACAAAGAAGAGGTCCAAATATTGTCTATGGTACTACCAAAATGAAAGTGGCCAAAAAGACAAACGCAACGAGGCTATGATCCTCCAAAGTGTGAATGAAACTCTGACCCTGATGCAACATTTCTTGTTAGAGGATTGTTAAATCCTTATTAATTTATTTTAGTCAACCCTGAGTTTATCTCAGGTGAGCATGCCCATCGGGATTGTTTCCTTTGGAAAAATAGTACACATCATCAAAAAATTGACTAATGTAGGCAGAGTTTTAAGGCCTGACCCATGAAGCAAATCCATTTTTGAATTAAAGCCATTTATACAAGTGTGTATGAATTGTAAGCCTTTATAAATTCTGACAATTTTTTGAGTTTATGTTTAAAAAAATATCTGATAAGAACTGCAACTTCTCACAACAACCAAATTCAAAAATCAATTTTAACATTTGGTTGATAAGTCTGTCAGAGTTCAAGGCTTTAACCATGAAATAACTCAATGTTTGAATTAAAATCATTATATGTTTGTGAGTAAAGTTCTAATGCATTTCTGTTACAATATTAAGTGAAGGTAACTCTATCGAGTGTGATATAGCAGTGATACAACAGAAATAATTATAAATTATAGGAAGGGTCGTTGAGTAAAATAAATTTTGATAATCATACAAAATTATTGTTATAGAATGCAGAAAACCCAAATTATGAAAACACAAATTCCCACTAAGAAGGGGAGATGCCACATGGATCATCATTTTATACAAGAAACTTAAATATCAAACTACCACAAACTCATTGTAGGATGTGTAAACACCATACAGATTCATTCAAAAAAAAACACACAGTATTGAACCAATGATCATCATAAAATAAATTTTCCAAACGAGACAAGTATTATTAATCCATCCTGCACAATCCATATAAAAGAATGTTGTAACTATGAAGACTCGTCTAGAAGACATAGTTTTTTAAGTAAAAAAAATAGATGATTTTCATTACAAATTATGGAAGGATGAAATTTACAAACCATGGAAGGATGAAATTTACAAGGAAACCAGATCAAGTTTTTCCTCTAATTTTTTTTTGATTTATTATGAATCAGAGGATAGTTGTATTTACGATAAATTCTTATAAAGTCTCGTAATGAATCAGAAATATTTTTGATCAGACCCTCAAAAAAATAGAAGACACAAAAGACGCAGAGGGCTCCTTTTCATTAAAAAGGAGCTATTCATTTATCTTAAACATAATATGTAGTAGACCCCATCTTTTAAAAAATATAGTCATAAACCTAACATCGAAAGAAACAATCATCTCACTTAAACACGTTTGAAAGGAGGTACTTTAAAGCATCTAACCTAAATACTTTTGCAAGGAGGTATTCAAAAGCACTTGAACGCTTCTGGTACATGGTTTTTAATACAAATCCTCTCCTCTAGAAATTAAAAGAAAAAGTTAAAGAGGGGGGAAATACAGAAGCATCCAACCCGATATACTGCTTGCCACTAGAGCTCTTAGGTCCAGGTCCCATGAAATTTGAATGGTAACCTTGGTCCAGTCCCTCAAGTACAATATCATAGTTACACTGCCATATCATAGTTACACTACCAAAGAAGGAAGGAAGCTTTAACAAAAGACTTTTCATCAAGAACAACATATAGGCCAGCTTATGAGACCATTTTCATTACATTGCAAACACCTCACTCCCATCAAATTTCCCTCTTCTCTGAAAATCTTGCGGCTTCCATCACAATCAAGGCACGAAACAAACCTTACATCGCCACACCCATCATAGGGATCAAAACAAGTATCGACAGGATGAACTGTGTAAATAAAAAACCATGCCAAAAGAATAGAGAAGTATGAAGATGAGTACGAAGGTTTGGTGAGATAGATAAGTATGCAGGAAACAAGCAGTTAATACTATTGACAGGATGAAAGTACCTTTGCGGCTGGAAAAGAGGATCAACTGTTGGAAATCATTTAACTGCCTCGCAAGGCCTATGGTTTCTTTTCAACCATCCATAGATAAAATGAGCTTGTAAATCTCAAATAAATAAATAAAATAAAGATACATGTAAAAAAAAGATTTGAAAATCACGAAAAATGGAGCAGATGTATTTTGTCGTCTTGCATCATTTAAAAAGTATTTTCAACCGCTGATTTAGATAACATATTGTTTTTTTTCATAGAGGGAACGCTGAGCGTAATGAATACACATTTCAAAGGCTTCATGTGAAAGGAAAGTACCATAGTTCCAAAAAAAATGTATGCAGATCAATAAAAATATAGTAGCAATTCTAATAATCAATAAAAATGTTAAATTTAAATGTTAATTAGGTTTTAAAAATAAAATAAAATAATAATGTATTTATTGATTTGTCAATCTAAATTAAATAAAACAATTATGTTTAAAAAATTATTAGATAAAGATATTAAGTGAAAGTAAAAAATAATTACGATAGAGTTCACATATATATTTAAAAATATATAGAATTAATAAAATAATTTTTCAAATAAATAGAATAAAATAACTTTAAACATTTAAAAATAAAATAATTCTTACATAAATAAAAATAAAAATGTAAATAAAATAACTATTTAATAAATAAAAATGTTATTTTAGATAAAAATAAAGTCAAGAATACATATAAAATAAAATTAGAATAAATCTTAAGTAAAGAAAATAACTAAAGACTATATTTTTAGAAATCTTTTACATAACTAAGTTATTTGTCACTTTTGTGAATTTAGATTTATTATTTACTAGCAGTTGCACCAAAGGAGGTGCAATGGTTTCGCCAATTATATTTTGTATAGTTTATGTTTGAGATGAAGTCTATAATTTTTAAGTATATTAGATGTTACAATTACGGTGTAACCTAGATTTGTGTTTCAAATGACCATTCAAATAATTTTATGGTAGATGTTGTTTATTATCCTTTGTGGAAAACTCTTGGTTTCCTATATATTATGATTTGAATTGATGAATCATGATAATACTTGATATGCAAATTCATTTTAGAGATAAATAATTTGTCTATTTCATCTCCACACATGTCTTACAAACTATCTTACATATGACATTTGTGTGCACATTAAATTCAAAACCTAAAAGACATAAAATTTAATAATCTTTTTAATTTAATAGGGAATAAATTCAACTTCATTTGTTTCACGTGCACGTGACTTGAGGAAGTAAATCAAAATATAAATTGGATTTTCATGGAGGCATTATATCATTATACTTATCTTGCATGAAGCATTTATCAAAAGCAGACTTTGATTGATGCACATAAAATAACATTTACTTCATCATCATCATCTAGGGCATCTACATAGTTTATTGTAGTGTAATAATATTTTGGATGATTGTAAAGTCAATCTTTTCTAGGTGTTGACTTAAGAAGAACCTAAAGAACAAAATCACATGTTATATAATCAAATCCACAACTCGTAGCTGGCAAGGTAAACCTTATTGCTTTATGAAGAATCATTTAAGTTGCAATGCTCTCCATTTCATTCCATTTCATTCCATTTTTTAACATGGATTTCGCAAAACAACATCATGAAGTCTTGGATTTCCTTTAAAACTGTAGCCCATAATATAGCATGCCACAAAAAAAGGCAAATCCAAGTTAGGTGGATCCCAATCGATAGGTTTTTTCATACTTCTCATACTTTATGAGAAGTAACAAAATGAAAAAAATAAAAATAAAATACCTATCATATCTGAATCTTGAGAATGATCCTCTTGTTGGAACAAGGCCACTAAGGTGGTTGTTAAAATATATTTGAAAAATTAAAGCCGTAAAAATGAAGAAACATAATAGTAAGCTAGAAACAGAGCATAATATATATCATATATCTACAAAAAGTGAAGCACCAAAATAAGCAATGAAGTGAAAGTATAATTTCAAATACATATATAATAAGTAGTCACAGTGCTAGCAGATTCTCCACGAAGCTGGTTGATGTGATTTTTACTGCAGTACATTACACATCTAAAATTGAGTTAGTTTAGGCTAGAAAAATTAATGAGTATAAAGGATGAATTTTTAAGTCACATGCAGCTATGAGCAGATTAGTTGAAAAGACGGTCTTGAATTATGAGGGAATGTAGCTAAAGTGGCCTTTTTGACAACATGCAATTGTTTGTTTTGTATCTCTTTGAATTGATTTGAGACTATAATTTAGAATACATACATAATAAACAGTCACATTGCCAATAGAGTCTCGAGGAACCAACTTGATTTGCATGTTAGTGTTTCTGATTTCCACTTCTAAGTTATCTTTCCAATCAAGTTTGTCCATGTCTAGAGCATTTTCAAGCCAAAGGAATCCATGAACAAGTGCGGTCCCTCGATGTTGCCATTTGTACCTATACCAATATTCTTTTGTATGGAGGAGCTTCTCAATGAGATCTACTCACGAAATATTGTGAATCATTGATGTAGATATAGGGATGTGGTATGGGGGTTATTGATTATGTTATATGTGCGAATTTTATTTAATTGAATTGTAAATCTTATGACATTTGAGAGTAGTCGGTGTAAATCTAGCCATTTTGTATCAGTTGCACTTAATGTGAAGAATAGAGTGGGTGAGCCTATTTGGTTGATCATATTTGTTAGCTCAACATGACGCTTGTTCCAATATGGTCTTGTCCCTCTCATGGTAGATCCTAAATGCATAAGTTGCTCAACTAATTGCTCGTCAGGAAGATTTTTCAAGTGTGCATGAAGGTTTGCAATAGTGGCTGGTATGTTGTCTTTTGCATTTTTTTAAGGAAAACTGTTTCAAGTCCTTGGCTATGATGATGCATCATAAGGTTGGGTGTTCAATTTGTAGTGTTTTTTTAATGATTTCTAGCTCATGACATCTACCTAGTAGGCTTACCATAAATGATGATGTGTATGTTGATGCATCTTGCTCAAGTTGATCGTTAGCATCAGATTCATTGTTTGGTACGACTATTTGTTCGACGAATTCTATGGTGCAAAGCATGTCTGAAATGTTTGTACTTGTTTCAAGGAATTGTTCTACATAGGATGCATTTGTTTCAACATCACTATAGTATGGGTCACATTTGATCTTGTATTGCAATGCATCTATAATACGACTCCTACTTACATAACAGTTTTAATAGTTTCCTTGTGTATGCAATCTTTGAACTATCAGGACATATAGGTTTGTAATTTTATGTGGAAGTATATTCGCAATACTTTTTATGCCATGTGGGAAGCTAATTGTGTGGCCATTGTATTTATATTGTCTCCCACGAGCATGGGTTACTTGTAATATTGGGTTTACCCTTGCTATGAGCATCTCTTCTACTTGAGTGAGCTTTTGCAACATAGGAGGTTGTTCTCTTGGGTCCATATTATTAAGTGATGAAAATCGATGAATGCCTTTCTCATTGAAACATCATTTACAAATACAATTATCGTTTGATGAATGAACAAGCATGCTAAGGTAGTGTTCCTTGCATATAGTGCTTGTTTGTAAGTTTGATAGAGCATCTATTATGTGTCAAAAAAATTTTTATGCGTTCATGAAGTTATTGTTGTTGTCCGCTGATGGTGTAGTATCTGTTTCATTTGGTGTTTGTTCCCTATACAACCCAAATATCTATTGCACTTGCAAGCTACAAACTTAACTAATTACTAATAGTAAGAAGCAAAATAAATGCAATGAATTGTTACAATGGAAGAGGAAGTAAGCTTAATGAAAAAAAAAATCTGAAAGAAATAGTTTAAAGTGACTGACCTATTTTAGAGAGAATGGTGTTTAATTGTTAACAAACCTTTTCCCTTAATTGTAACTCTTCAAAAATAAAATGATGTGCTACAAATGTAAAAACAAATTTCCATCAAATTGACAAATAAACATTTCAAATGGAAATAGAATGTTCCCATCTAGTTGTCAAATCAATATTTATTTGGATTTTATGTGTCAAGTGAGATTTTGGAGGCTTTTACCTGATATCTTAAAGATTTTTACCATTAAATGGTAGTTGGCTTACCATTAATTGGAAATTGAAACTTTTTTTGCAATGAATTTCAAGAATTAAAGCTTCTACATTTCATAACATTAGAAAGAGGTTTCCCCTGTACATTTTTGCACTTAATTTGGGAAAATTGATGTTAAAATGAAGCTAATGTCACCTTGATCTAGGGTTGTAATGTGTTTTATGCATTAACATTAGGTTTAGGGTCCTTTTAAGATAAATATACATAATTTTTCCTTAATTTAGTGTTGCAAAGTGTATTTATTTACACCTTCACATTAAATTTAGGACCCCTGTAAACTAAATGAACTTGATTATTCCTTATTTAGGGTGTTGTAAAGTATACCTTTACACTTTCACTCTAATCTATGGCTATATTAATAAATTTGGCTTCTTTATGCCTTATTTGGCCTTATTTTGCATCCACAACCCTTAATTAATACTTCTTTCTGAGGATAATCCCAACATAAACCAATATCCAATTATAATTCATGTGTTTTTGGATTGTATGGCTTATATTTAGTGATCTAGGATTCATATGCCACCTTGGGCATATGAGTCCCACCTAAGTTTTGGGGCCTCAATCCTGATTTCACATCAATCTAATCCTTTCTTGAAAAATGTGTCCCAAATCCTAGCCTAATGGGACTCATACGCCACTTCTGGCACAAGTCCCATGTGGCTTAAATCTAAATTAAATTCAAATTATTGGCGGGATTTTATTCTCCTAGATTTGATGTCATCTTGTAGTGTTGTAATTTTGCAAAATTTGGCATAAACAAGTATAAATACAAGGCTATTTCACTCATTTTGACCTAGCAAGCAATCAAGTGACCTAATAATTTCAAGCCGTGACCACTGAAAAAGTATGCCATTTCCTTGTGTGATTTGGAAATAATTAATGATAAATTGGACTTAATGTTGCCTTGATCTAGTGTTGTGAGGCATTTTACACATCCACATTAGGTCTTGGGCCTGTTTTAAGCTAAATTAACCTAATTCTATCCTAATTCAATGTTATAAAATGTATTTAATTGTATTTTCACATTAATCTAGAAGGCTTGTAAACTAAACTTAGCCTGAATCTAGTCTTGTAATGTGTTTTACATATTCATATTGGATCTCGTGCCTTTCTAGGCTAAGTGGACCTCATTTTAATGTTGTAGAGTGTATTTAATCATACTTTCACATTGAACTTTGTGTCCCTAGCCCTAATCATCCTTTATATCATCATTAATAGGCCCCTAGGCCCCTTATTTTTGCATCTCAAAGCATATTTTGACTAATATCCCAATAAAAACACTTTAAAATCTTGAAATCTTGAAGACCCACCTCAAAAACCTCAAGGTGGGACTCATTCGCCACCTTGGGAAAATGAGTCCCCGTAGGTGGGACCCATTCACCAAGTGTGGTGAATGAGTCCCTTTTGGGGACTTTTTCAAAATTGAGTGGAAAAATTGTAATTCTAACTTGAATTTTGATGAATGTCGACCTTGAGGATCAAAATAACGAGCATTTGAGTGCCTCTCCTATATAAAAAATTTGTCAAATCCTCATTTCATCCTAAGTAATCCAAGTAATGCAAGAAACAAAAGGTTATTCATGTTTTCAAGTCAAGCAAGCAATATTTAGGCATTTCAAGTCTTCACAAGGTCATCAAGATAGCATTCAAGATCATTTCCAAGGCATTCAATAGTAAGATTCTTCATCAATTGTTGCAGCAATTCAAGATCCATCATCATGGAAAGGTTCTAAATGCATTGTTTCATATTCATGCTTCATTATCTTACTTCATCATTCTAGTTTAAGTACCTAAAAGGGGTTTGACCAAGCAAACCCCTATTCCTTAACAATCAACATTTTCTCTCTTTCTTTGTGTGATTGTAGATATAGGTGCTTTGAAAGGCATGTAGATCATTGAAGATTAGGTTTCAAACTTGTTGAAGTCATCTCCCTATTGGCAAGGTCAAAATATTCACAAAACGTCACTTACAGCCCCAAAAATCAAGTTTTCAGATCCAGACGATTGGAGGTATAGATTGAGCATACCGAGAGCTACAAATTCCACTTCTGAGTTTCTAGAAAATTCAAAGTGGATTCATTCACCAAGAGTGGCAAATGAGTCCCACTATACCTATTTTTTAGAGATTTTTATGGATTTGGATACCCATTTGGCTAAAACAGGCTCCGATGTAGTTTTCTAGAATCAAGGCTGATTCGCCCAGAATGGCGAATGAGTCCCACTAGGCTTAAAAATCAACATTTTTAAAATTTCAGAGCTATTTCTAGTCTCTTCAAGGTTTCTAGGTGCATGCCATTCATATATTTACTTTCTGTTCTGCTTTATTTACATTTTTAGGGGTTTTCTTAGGTCATTTAGCATTTTTTTGCATATCACATTGTGTTTTAAAACATTTTATGTTTTCCAAGTTTACACTTGATGGTGAACCCCTTTCTTGTCTCAATCATCTCCAAGGATACCTTATAGTTAGATCTCTCACATCCTTTAATGGATTGAGATCTCTAAGGTGTCCTTGAATGTGAATATTGCAAAATTGGATCCCTCTCCTTGTATCCATTTTGTGGACAAGGAAGTGAAGCATCCATTTCCAGTGTCCACACAAGAGAGCATGCCTTATAGAAAATTTGAGCTCACAAGAGCATTCAAGATTTTACAAAAGTATTCATCGACATTCAAGAGAATTTCTAAGGCATTCAAGAGCGTATTTCTTCATCATTTGTTGCAACAATTCAAGATCCATCCTCATGTCAAGATCATAATATATCAAGCATGTTGTTGAGCTAGTGGTGTGATGTTGTATTAAAGATCCATTTGCAAGAATTGTTTCATATCCAATTCAAAATCAAGATCTACATTCTACATGGCCACTTCATGTTAGATTGTTGATTTACATCCCAATACATCATTCAAGGTATCATTATTCATGTTTCATGTTCATATATCATTGTTTCATCACAAGGTTTAATTACCTAAATGGGGTTTGACCAAGGCAAACCTCTATTTCCTAATAATCAACAAGTTTTCCTCTCTCTTTAAATGTGTGATTGTAGATCTAGGTGCATTGAGACTTGGAGATCCTTTGAAGACTAGGTTGAAAGGTTGAAGAAAGTTATCAAGTTGTCAAAAGGTTGTTATCTTCAGGAAAAGTCACCTACAAGTTGCAAATTAGGGTTTTAGGCCCGAAAACGAAGTGTGGAAGAAAGAGCAGAGATAAGGGAGTAGATTCAAGTATGAACCCTCTGAAAAAGCAGAGTGGGACTGATATGCCACTTGTGGCATATGAGTCCCAGTATAGCACATTTTCCAAATTTCAATGAATTCAAATCAACCACTGTGAGATTCTAGTTTTGGCACAAAAACCCTAGTCTAGGACTAAATTGCCTAGAATGGTGTATAAGTCCTAGTGGGAATTAAACAACAAGATTTTAGGGTTTTGAAGCTTGTTCTGACCTCATCCTTCTTCCAAGTGCACCTCTGCACTTTCTTAGTCTTTTATTCTACATTTCACTTTTATTTCCTAGGACATTTAGTTAGGTTTTGCATGGTACTTTGCATGCTTCATTTATTTCTTGTCTTTCCAAGCCCTATCTTGGTGGTGAACCCTCTTTTAATCTCTTATGACATGCTAGGACACCTTATTGCAAGATCTCTTTCCCCCTTTCCACCTTCGGATTGAGATGTTTAAAGTTTCCTTGAGTGTAACAAGTGTGAAATAGGAACCCTATCCTTGTGCTCCATCTCCTCAAAGGTGGGGCACCTTATTTTCGTTGTTACAATTAATATTGATGCTTAGGATGAATATTTTAATATTTTTTTATCAATTTTATATTTTATATTTATTATTTAGTATGATTAAGGTGAATCTAAAACCCTTCATGCACCCACTTTATTCTACCTAACACAATCTTAAAATATTTTTCCTAGTCTCTAAAGCATGATATCTAACTTGCACTTGTATAGTTATTCTTAAACTAATTTTCAAAATCAAAAGTTATTAACTTTTGAAATATATCATTTAATGTTTATGACACCTTTTGATTAAAATTAATTAACAATTATAAAATTAAGTTTTTTTTTTAAATATGTATTTTAAAAGTAGACATTCTCATTTTCATTAAAATAAAGTCATCAATCATATTGTTGAACTTAGTTTTAGTAATGGATTATATCATGATAGTATAATTGTAGGTCTAAGAATTTGGTTTGAATTTCCAAGCATAAAACCAATATAAATTTGGGGAATTTTTTTGAATTAAAATGCAAATTATCCAATTGAAATGGATATTTATTTGCAAGAAATACTTTTTAAAAGATTCTATAAAATGTATATCCATTCTTTTGCAAAAAAATCAGATCTACTTAAAAAAGAAAAAACCGCTTTTGAGTATAATTAATATACATTTTTGTGCATAACAAATATCTATTTTAAATTGATTAATTTTTGTTTGTAATGAATATCCATTTTTTCTAAAAATGAATATTTGTTCAAGATTAGTTATCCAAACCTTAATCAATATATATTTTTACCAAATCTAATATCTCTTTCTTGAAATCATTTTTTCCTCTCAACTGACCCCCAACCTTTTTCTCTTACCCGAAAAAATAGTTGTCTCATTAGACTATGCACCATTTTTTTAATTAAACAACTACATTAATTGAGAATAGTACTTCACTATTTCTAGGTTTGCAATCATGATGTCATAATGATTGATCTAAGTCTCTTTAACACCTCAACAAAAAATATGTTAATGTGGTATTCTATTTGATAATTTGAACTTAAAACCTAAAATTAAAACAAAGAAATTGCGAAATAAACTACAATAAAATTTAATAATAATTTGAAATCATCATCATCATATATAGATATATAAACATGGAATTAGAATACTTAACTACACGAAGAGTAATTGCTTATTTATATAATTTAAATGTTTATTAGACCTATACCAAGAAACTACACTTTATTTCCTCACATAAATGTTACATTTGCCAGAATTATACCAATAAAATGAAAATTTTATAGAACTATAAACAAAAATATTAAAGAGCGGTCTAGATGTGGGACGATCCCTGATACAGTTGGTCCTAGCTAAAATATTCCTCTGTAATATTGAGAAGTTTCAAAATTTGGGATGATAATTTGTGAAAGTTACAACTCGTAAGATAATTCTTCACCCAAGAAAACGAGCAAAGAGTCCAAAATAAAAATTACATAACCAGTAAGGTCACATAAACAAACAAACTAGGCTCTTGTTTATCAAGATTCAACGACAGTTCTATAACGAATTCAATGTTTTAATCAAATTTGTTTGCCAAATCTGGACATGATCTGTACAACTCTTGACGTGCACATTCGAACTCTTTTTTGGCCGCCTCAATTAACTTATTTGCAATATTCTTCTCCGCGTCTCTGAATGCTTGGAGCTGCCTGTGTATTTCGAGGCCATTTTCCCTGATTTGTTCTAGTTGGCGTTGCAGTTCATTAGATTCAGCATTTAATTTGTCAATTTCATTGAACCCATCTGCAGTCTCCATCAATTTTAAGTTATCTAACACTGCTGTAATCAAACCCAGTTCTTTTGATGTGATGTCCATCCAGCTTTCATTAACGGGGATCATTTTTGCCAGCAGTGTTGAATGTTCATTTTGCAATCTCTGGTGTTGTTGGGTACAAGAAAATCGGCTTTCTTTAAGCTTTTTAGTGTTCTTCACGGTAGATATAAGAAAATCTGTTGATTGTTTTAAATTGTTCCTAATTTCCTGTTCAATTTGTAAGCAATTGTTGTAATTAGGGAGAAGCTCTACTTGTCTCGCAGACGCTGCATCAATAGCTTCACGGCTGGGAGAAGCCAGATTTTTTGGGCCATCAAACTGCGATAACTCACGAATATGGTTTGGAAGAGGGTCATGTGGGTGACTGTACATCTCATTGAACTTTTGGTTGTTCTCTGGATTGTAAAATTCCAAGATATCCTGCAACACCCACCAATTCAATTCTAAGCTACGAGTTACAGCTAGAATACAATATAACTTTGAAGAAAATATAACCAAGTCCAAGAAAAAGTTATGGCCATATCCAGATTGAAAGTTTTTAAGCTAATCTTAACATTTCTACCGCATGCAACAATGTACTGTGAATCATTTTTATATTCTAAGATAATGATATTCGGCTGAATTATATTTCTATGTATTCAAAACTGTGTGTTTAACACTATTACAAAGATCTCTATTTAGAAGAAAAAAGCTAAGAAAGCTAAAAAACAAAGCTTCTAGAGAAAGCAAGAAATAAAGCTAACAAAAAAAATAAAGCAAGAAACATATCCATCCAACATGGACATAAAAACTTAAACAATCACTAGGAAAGAAAACAACTGCATATGACTGCAGCTTTATTATGCTTTAAAGAAAAACTCTAAAAACTAAACCTAAATGAAACATGCATGCGCAGTATGCAATCTACTGTAAAAGTTGCGATAAAACAAAAGACTATTGATTCATTCTTATCTTCAATCTCCCCTTGAATAATCACTAGGAAAGAAAACAACTGCATATGACTGCAGCTTTATTATGCTTTAAAGAAAAACTCTAAAAACTAAACCTAAATGAAACATGCATGCGCAGTATGCAATCTACTGTAAAAGTTGCGATAAAACAAAAGACTATTGATTCATTCTTATCTTCAATCTCCCCTTGAATAATC
>VDFB02214349.1:0-13635 GCA_007258455.2 Sequoia sempervirens
TTAGTTCATTTTCAACTTGTTCATCCTCTACAAGTTGAGACCTTAAATCTTCAATTATTTTGTTTAATTCCTCCAACCTCATTAACCAAGCCTCTCAATCAAACCAAGGCTAGAAAAGGAGGTAGCCAGGAGAAAAGACTACCAAAAGGAGGTTGAACGCTTAAACGAGTATATTCGGTATTTAACCAAGCCTCTCGATCAAAACAGCTCAGCAGTTCCTCCATTGATAAACTCTTCCCAGGAGACCTTTGAAGAAGAGAAGACTACAGCCAAAGAAACCAAAGAGCGGATAATCAACAAAAGTGGAGAAGTGGTTGTATTTGTAGAGAAACTAATGTTGGCATACGAGCAAACTTCCTCTTTGCTTTCGAGGATTGCAGCTTTGGCGGAAGCGTGGGACAACGCTCAGGATACCCGAGACAAAATTATTCCTTGTCTCAAAGTGCTGAAAGGAGTTCCGAAGCAGGAGTTGGTCAATGGAAAAGTAATTGCAGCAGGCACAGCTTATGATTTTAGTAGCTGGTACATGGCATTGATTACATGAAATGAAGTCTTAGAGAAGGTGAAAATTGATACTGTTAGAGTTGAGGAAAGGACGAAGGAAATTCAGGAGAAGATTCTATTGGTGGCTGCAGATGCACTTGAGAAGGACATTGTTCGGGCAAATAACATGCAGCTTGAAAACTTGAAGCACAAAGTTCAAGAAATTTTCTTCGCCACCACTGGGCCGATCCTTAAGAAAAATTTGACTAAGGCAGCAAAATTCTTGTCCATCTGGCATGCCTTCTAGCAACAGGAATCAGAGTAGGCGATTGCTTTTGCAGAATGGGTAGATGATTTAGACCTGCTGGAATACAAAGTCAATGTGTTGCCACCTGTCATGATCGAGGAAGTCAGCACAATAGTTTCTAGATTCATCCAATACAATGCCACCAAAGAGGATAAGGATGCGCCCCCTCAAAAATAGCTCCTCATGCATGTTCACTCACTGTTTACTCACTAATCACTGATTGTATTTTGGGAAACCCTAGTTAGGGTTACTTTCTTTTAATCTCTGCCATTGATCTTGAATTAATCTTGGTCGTTTATTTCAGTTCCAAAACTTTATATAAACTCTTGTTTTCCCATTTCATTGTATGGGAGAGAGACTTATGAAATTGTTGCTTATAATTGCTTTGAGAATAAAAGTTCATATTGCATGAGTTGCTTTGAATCCTTCTATTGTCAAGTGGTTGCATGGTTACATATTTTTCTTCCACATAGAGTAGATTAAAGTAATATTTGATTTGAAAGCATGTTAGATGAATAATAGATTGGTGTAACTTTCGCTCATACTTTCTTTGAATGGCTGATTTTCGTTCAATGTATAAAGTTACGCTGAGCTTATAATGTGGATGCTTCAATGCTTACTTTGAATAATATTGTTCTCTTGATGGTATCATTCATGGTAAAGAAATCTTAAACAAAAATCCTAGAAGATTGCACTTGCTTTGTGTAGTTGTGGTTATCGTGGCGAAACAAAGTATTGTTGCTTAGTTTCACCTAATCCTACCGTCTCTTGATTTCATAGGAATAGTATAGGACTTCTAAACCCTCATCATTTTTTCCTTCTTTTTCTTTTTATATCTCAAAATTGAAAATTCCCAAAAAAAAATATAGAGCATTCAATGTCAAATCCACCCAAGTCCTTACTTTTGAGTAATTTGCTAACATAGGTCCCTTTGTGTCACCAGCATATCACAACGCCCATTGAGCTTATCCACACCTGACTTAAGAAACATTGAAATTGTCGTATGATCTTTCTTGCAATCTTAGCATACGAGGTAGTTTTTCAAGAGAGGATAGAGTGTCTTTGGACTCTTTATTCTAGAGTGTTCGGTGTGTCATAAGACGCACATCAACATTATCTTTTTTCTTTGAGTTATATTTGGAATTCTTCTTTCCCTTTTTCTTAGTGCTGATTTCTTTTTCACTTTCACTTGAGTTGCTATCATCTTGAGGACATTTTGAAGCATAATGTCCGACTTCTCCACAATTGAAACATTTAAAAGGATATTTCCCTTTGTACTTTCCTCTTCCTTGTTGTACCCCAAAATTAAAATTTTTGTTACACTTAGATATTTTGAAGAAATGAGTAAAAGTCTTGTCAAATCAGTCAAAAAGGTGAAAATTTCGGTGTGCAGGTCTTGCATGAAGGGTTAAAACACAAAATTTTCAAACTTTGACGATCTGGGTCTGCTCAGAGCAGCTTACCCTACAAAACCCAGATCTCAGTTTTTCATCCCTAAATTTTAGGAAAATTGCTATTTTTAGAAATTTTCTAAAATTAGCAACGTTTTCTGGGTTTTTCTGGGTTTCTTTCGAAACGGATACTGGCAAAAATTTTCTAAAAATAGAAAGTTGGTCCGACAAGGTCCAAACTGATTTTGATTGGCTCAAAATGCGTCCATATCAGGCTAGTGCAGTCAGAATCTTAAAATAATCGGTTTTGCCCTACTAGGTCTATTCTGCTTTTTCAGAAGCATATCTGGAGCTCTGAGGTTATCAATGGAGGTCATTCGACTGCCAGGCGTCAATTTCAGCACTTAAACTTCCAGCAGAGGGTGAAAAGATGAACATGCACGAAGAACGAGGAAGAAAATTGAAAAGTCATGGAAATTTTCTAACACTGCTGAGTTTGGGCGCCCCTGTTGAAGAAAGGCGCCCACCTTTTTAGGGCATCAAATGTCAGTTTTAGGGTTTTCGTCTCTAGTCAAACTTCCTCACTTTTCTGTCAGCTTCGCAGTGGATTCAGCGGTGCAGTTATCAGATTACTCAGTCATCCGGAATTCAGCGCCGAACGGGAGGTTTCAAACTGAAGTCAACGTGAAGAATTTGGAGAAGATCACAAAAATATTCTAAGTGTTGGAAGTTTGGGTGCCCCAGTTGAAGAAGGGCACCCAACTTTTTGGAGGGGTAAATTCAGCAGCCATGATCCAAAAGTATGCTCAATCTTTTCAGATTCCGCCCAGCTTTGCGATGCCTGTCTTCGTCAGCATTTTCAACTGGTCGTCTTCCGACAAATTCAAATCAAAGACGAAGGTTCAGAGTGAAGGTTTCAAACTTGAAGTTGAAAATTATGAAAAAATGGTTAAGTTTGGGAAGAATGGGCGCTCCAGTTGAAGAAGGGCGCCCAAGTTTTCAAGGAGCTAAATGAATGAATTTGCAGGCAAGCGTCTAACGAAGTTTCTTCACAATTGATCCGGCTTTCAAACGAGACATCCAGCACTTCAATCAGAGTTCGCAGTCACCAAATACAAGGAGCTAAACAGGGGGTCCGACGAAAGCTGAAAACCAAAATTCAAAAGCAAACACAGAAAATCAAAAATAAAACTAACTCTGGTGAAGGTGGGCGCCCCCAATCAAGAAGGGCGCCCAAACTTTTGGAGGCCTAAAATCCACTTTTTGGCAAAGATCTCTCGAGAAGACCCCTCTTCATTCTTTGTCAGCTTCGCGATGAGTATAATATCCAGTCAATCCGACGCCCGGAGCTCCAGATCTGACGAGATTGTCTGTAGAAGAGGATTTAATGAAGAAACTTTGAAGATAAGAAAAATGGCTATCTCTGGGAGAAATGGGTGCCCCTGGAAGGAAAAGGCTCCCATGAATTCAGAGGTCAAGATGAAGTCGTTCGCCAGAGATGCCTCCAGAACTTCTTTCTTAGTTTCAGTCAGGCTCCGCTGTGAAACCTTCAACTCGCCTGTCGGATCAATCTGTCAACGGGAAATCAGAGGCGAAGTAGCATGTCAAAATGAAGAAAATTTGAAAATATTAAAATTTTGACTAACACTGGAAGAAGTAGGCGCCCCTGTTCAAGAAAGGCGCCCAAATATTCATGCCTTACAATATTTTTCGAAGTTTTCAAAATTTCAAAAGATTGCAAGAAGAGAAAGATGGCGTCCAAATTCAAAGAGACTGAGATTTAGGGTTTTGAAAATAAAAGCAAAAAGAAAGCAAAACCTAAATCAAACCCTAAGTCTATTTAACATCATTCTTTCATGTATTTTTCATTATTTTTGCAGGTAGCATCCAGAGGAGAAAGTTGGAGCAGCAAGTTTGAAAAAATTTTGTCATTCAAGAATCCATCCTTGCTGGTTTTACATCAGATTTTTCAGACCAGCAAGCATAAACCATTGCTTTTTCAAGCTTTTTGTTCCAGAAGATCAAATTTTTCGCTGTATAGCTGGCTTAATTTTTCTAAATATCCGGTCTTTTGGTTTCCACTCTTCTCAAGAATTTTCTTCTTAAGAACTTACTGTTGCAGCAAGTGCTTTTATCTTGCATGTCGCTGGATAAAACCCTACATTCAAAATTCAACTATCCTGGTCCTTTCCAATCAGCCTTCTCCTAAGAAAACCTATATCGCAGCCTTTTTTCAAGAAAGTTCAAAATCTAGGGTTGGCGGCTTTTTCGATCAAACGTCAAGGTTTTGCAAATCCAATCAACTGGGTCCATTTCTAATCTTGTTCTGAACAAAACCCAGATGCCAGCTTTTTTCGAGAAAAATTGAAGAAATTAGGGGTTGCTGCTTTTTCAAACGAAATTTTCAAAACGGACGATCTAGGGTTGTCTTGCATCGAGACTCAACAAAACCCATATCTCAAAAAAATTTCTCAAAATTTGTCCGTTGAGCACAAAATCAACATTTTAAAATAGAAATTGTTCCTAAGACTCTTATTCCAAATCCAAGGCGAAGCATACTATTCTTCGAAGTTTTCCCCGGGGGCCAGGAAGTACACTTTTAATGTTTTCTAAGTCCGAATCAGCCTTTCACAATTATATCATCAAAATGAAATTCTCGACAAACTTGCATCGCCGCTTGCCCGATCTACATGCCTTGGAGAGAGTAGGCAACACTTCAATTAAGAACCTGGGACATTCAGGACTCCTCACAGCAGCGTCTATTCCTATATCAGTTCAGAGCCTCGAGTTCGTAATCACTTGCATTAAGCATTACAAACGCTACTTGGAGGATCCAAATGCCAGACGCAGATTGATTTGCAATATAAAGCCCGATATGGTCGAAGTTAGTGCTTTTTCCATTCCCCATGGCCTCGAAAAGCCGAATCCTTTCTATGGGATGAATGCGCGAAAGGGATGTAGAATATGCACAAAGATGAATACAATAAGAAGATTGCAATCAAGTGAATGAAAGAAAAAGTAAGACTCTCACAAAGCCATATTTCGATGATGTCAGAAAGTTCGAGAGCGCCAAATGAGGTCAAGATTTCCTAAGACGAATGCGTATAGCCAAGATATTCTAGGAAAAGCGGCGCTTTGGCCGCTGATGGGTATAGGATGCATCATCAACTGGACATAATCTCTAACTTCCTAGTAGATGATCGGGAGCTTTTGTAAAGCAGCTTTCTTCTAGAAGTTTTTCCCCAGCTTCTTTCTATCTTGGAATAATCCTATCCATTATTTGAGGATAGAGCAGATAAGATGCAATAGTTGGCATTTCCTCATTTTTCTGCTTCTAGGGTTTTATCTTTTTAGATTTTAGTAATAAAGCTTCTTGCTTCGCTGAGTAAGCCCTAGATTGTGAAAGCAAGGAGATTTTAGGGTTCCCTACTCCTCTGCTTCTCTATAAATAAGAACCTTTGCTCATTTAGTTTCTTTAACCATGCTAGTGAGAACAAAACGCTGAGCCTATTGTGCCTTCTATTTGTTGCTCAAGTATTGTTCATTTGTGTTGTGATAAGCAAATTGTTGAGCCTCTTTAGCCAACGAGGAGTTAGTGTGATTGTTGTTTTCTATTGTGTTAAGAATAAGTTTGCAAGCCTCTTTAGCTGCAATTTCTTGTTCAAGGCATGTTAGAAGTGAGCTTTGTTCCAGAGATTTGAGTAATAAAATCATGAGCCTCTTTTCCTTGGTCCAAAATCTCAGATTTCCGTTATCTATGTTCTACTTTTATGATCTTTATTTCAGCTTGCAGTGAAGTGTGTAGGTGTTCGTTGAAAGAGAGATTATTGAAGTATTTTTGTCAGAAAATCTACCTTGTTAATTTCTAACTTCTCTTGCTATGCTATTACTTGAGAGGTTAGGAACGTCTTTAGTTTAAGTTAGTCGTAGTTGAACTTCTTATATTAGAAAATCTCAGCTGCGGCGTTTGTGTTTAAAAAACCTTATGCTCTAAGCTGATCAAAAAGATAGGCAACTTAGTTTTAGTTTACTTTCTTTCAAACACCATCAGCAAGAGGGAGCTTCCCCTCCTAATTTGAAGAACAGTTTATCTGTGCATAGCTGTCCGTTTTCAAATCCGCATTCCAGAGGTGCGAATTTAAACGCCAACATTCCTGTTGTGACCTTTTCACACATCGCCCCATTCAAAATGAGGACCCCCTAATTTTGCTTCATTCGGGTCTTTTGGCTTAAGTCTTTCGGTCTGTCTCTCTCTGTCGGTTCTTTTTGTCTAATGATGTACTTACCATTTGACCTGGGTTTGAATTTTGGCTAAGTCTAGAGGGATTTTCAATGAATTAGGGTTTACATTTTTCAGACTGCCTTAAGGTCAAATTGAGTTGGCTAATCAATTTTTGAGCTTAGCACTACTGTTAGGATGCTTCAGGCGGGCTCCCTCTGAATTTTCACTAAATTCTGGCAATTTTTCTATATTTAGTAAGTTTCAATTTGGGACTTGTTTTCCTGAGATTTTCACGTTCTGACAGCTGCATTGCATTCCGAGCACTTTGAACTCATCACTGGCAAAATTTGAGCAGAAACGGATAACTTGCTATTTTTAGCAGTTCTGCCTTTGGAGGCAGATCTCAGGGTTTGCATGTAAGTTTTCTCAGCGCATGTCAGCATTATCTTTCTAGGTTTTCCGAGAGCTTCGCAACGAGGTAACATGCAAGCGGAGCTGGTCACTTTTCAAAAACCTGCTATTTTTAGCCATTGCTTGCATGTTGATGAATTTTTTGGGTTTTTCTGGGTTTTTCAAGATCTCTCGAGCTGTGTGACATGCAAAATCATCTGAGAGCTGGTTGATCACCTTTTCAGCGACTTACTACTTTTAGCAGGTACACTTCAATGGCTGCTCGGCACTTCAGAATCACAAACACAGTGACATGCAACAGCAACAGAGTTAAAGTGAGCTCATTTGAAGCACATGCAAGATGAATTAGGGTTTTGGGCTCCGGGACTCAAAGTGAGGGGTCAGACGTCAAAATTTTCAAAACTAAAGTATCCCACCATGATTAGCATCTTCCAAGGAGTCCGCTGGTAAAATTTGAAGACAAACGGAGCACTTACTATTTATAGTAAGGCGCTCCTGAAGCAGGCTATAAATAGAAAGTCAGCATTAGGTGCCAGTGTGAACGGGCAAGTTTACTAATGTGGAGCACAACATTCAAATTTCAAGTCGAATGAAATTATGGAGGTCTCAAAATCAAGCAGCTACTATAAATAGTAAACCACCTCCAAAAACATGCCAAAAATAGTAGGTACAGGCAAGCATCAGGCACCAACAGCACATCCACATCACGAGGTTCGAAACAAAGCAAAAATCAGGTCTTTCGGAGTTAGAAATCAGTTCAAAGCACAAAATGTGGAGAACTTTCTAAAAATAGAAAGTTAGGGCAAGCTAGGGTTAGCATGAGCAAATCACTCCAAATTTGGCAAAAGACCTGAAATCCACCAAGTTTGATAAATTTTCAAGTCCAGCATCAAAATTCACCTTAAGAGGCTGAAGATGGATGAGAATTTTTCTAAGGCCTGAAAAATGGAAGCTTGCCTAGCCAAATGTGCCCAAGCTTGGAGTCTAAAATTTTTCTAAGTCATGAAAATTTGAAGCTCAAGGGGTGAAATGCGCCCAACTTTGGAGGAGATTTCAAAATTTCTCTCAGGCATGAAAATGGAGGTAGGCCCCCTCAAGTGCGCCCTCAAGTTGGAGAAAATGTTTTAGAAAAGTGAAAGCTCCACCCTCCATATGCGCCTGGATAGAGAAAGTGATTTAAAATTTTCTAACTGCTTAAAGTGAAAGCTCCACCCTCCATATGCACCTGGAAAGAGAAGAGAAACTTTGAAAATTCAAAATTGGAAGCCCAAGGTGAAGAGGGGCCTCTAAAACGTCTAAGTGCTCAAAGTGAAAGTAGGAGGTCCAAAATGCGCCTAAGGCTTGGTAGATGTGTTGTACCCCAAAATTAAAATTTTTGTTACACTTAGACATTTTGAAGAAATGAGTAAAAGTCTTGTCAAATCAGTCAAAAAGGTCAAAATTTGGGTGTGCATGTCTTGCATGGAGGGTTAAAACACAAAATCTTCAATTTCTGACGATCTAGGTCTGCTAAGAGCAGCTTAACCTACAAAACCCAGATCTCAGTTTTTCATCCCTAAATTTTAGGAAAACTGCTATTTTTAGAAATTTTCTCGAAATAGTAAAGTTTTCTGGGTTTTCAGGTTTCTTCGAAGCGGATCTTGGCAAAATTTTCTAAAATAGAAAATTTCTAAAATAAGTTAGTCGACGAGGTCGAGGCCCGATTTTGATTGGCTCAAAATGTGTCCGTATCGAGTGCGGTCAAAATCTTAAAATAATTAGTTTTTGCCCTACAGGGTCTATTCAGCTTTTTCAGAAGCATATCTGGAGTTCCGAGGTCATCAATGGAGGTCATCCGACTGCCAGGCGTTAATTTTAGCATTCAAAACTTCCAGCAGAAAGTGAAATGATGAACATGCACGAGGATCGAGGAAGAAAAGTGAAAAGTCATGAAAATTTTCTAAGTCTGCTAAGTTTGGGCGCCCCAGTTGAAGAAAGGCGCCCACCTTTTCAGGGTGCCAGATGAAGGAATTAGGGTTACGGTCTCCAATGGAAGTTGCTCAGTTTTCAATCAGCTTCGCGATGGATATCCCCGTCAGAGCATCTGATGATCCAGTCTCCGGCAAATTCAAGTCAAAGTAGAAGGTATGAAGTGAAAATCTGAAACTTGAAGTTGAATAAATTATGAATTTTTCTAAGTCTGGAGAAACTGGGTGCCCTAAGAAGAGAAAGGCGCCCAACTTTTCAAGGATGGGGAGCCGAGGAAATTCTGAGTCGTCCCGAGGGCCTATGGGATGTCTTCCAATTCAAGCGGCACTGCGGTGAGCTATTCCAACCACGACAAGCGGGCTTCATGAGTCATAAGATTCAAAGAGGTGAACCGAAGGTCAGAGCCCGAGAGTTGAAAAGAAATTCAAAGCAAAGATCAAAAGATCAAAATAAACTAAGTGTTGATGGTGAAGCCCCGATGAATGGGCCCAACCTTTTGAAGATTCAAAATCCATTTTTGACAAAAGTGTCTCTAGAGCACCCCCCTTCATTCTCCGTCAGCTTCGCAATGAGCACAGCCATCAGTCAATCCGACGCCCGGAGCTTAAGATCCAACAAGGTCATCTGAAGAAGTGAGAGACCTGAATAAATTGGAAAATCTTCTAAGTCTGATGGAAGTGGGCGCCCCAGTTGAAGAAGGGCGCCCAAATTTTAAAGCCTCCAAATGATGGAATTTGCAGAAATAATGTCCAAGAAGGCCTCGCCAAAATCAGTCTGGCTATCCAACGAAACACTCAGACAGTCAGTCCGATCAACGTAGCTCCCGGAATCGAAGATTCACCAGAAGATCAAAGGGAGAAGGAAGAACTTGGAAATCAGGAAAATGGCTAACACTGAAGAAGTTGGGCGCCCCTAGAAGGAAAAGCCTCCCATGAATTCGGAGGTCGAGATCAAATTTTTAGCCGGAGGTGCCTCCAGAACATCTTTTTCAGAATCAGTCAGGCTTCGCCGTGAATCACTCAGCTCGTCTGTCGGGTTGATCTGTCAACGAGAAATCAGAGGCGAAGTGGCATGTTAAAATGAAGAAAAGTTGAAAAAGTTGAAATTTGGACTAACACTGGTGAAGTTGAGCGCCCCTCTTGAAGAAAGGCGCCCAAATTTCCATGCCTTAGAAGATTTTTTTTGAGATTTTCAAAATTTCAAAATTGTGAGAAGAGGAAGATGGCGTCCAAACTTGAGAAGATGAGATTTAGGGTTTTGAAATAAAAGCAGAAAAAAAGCAAAACCTAAAATCGAACCCTAAGTCTATTTAACACTTCTTTTCAATGTATTTTTCATTATTTTTGCAGGTAGCATCCAGAGGAGAAAGTTGGAGCAGCAAGTTTGAGAAATTTTTGTGATTAAAGAATTCATAGTTGCTGGTTTACATCAGATTTTTCAGACCAGCAAGCATAAACCCTTGCTTTTTCAAGTTTTCTGTTCCAGAAGATCAAGTTTTTCAAGCAGAAGGCCAAGGCTTTCAATTTTTCAGTCATCTGGGTCTTTTTGCCTCCACCTTCTGAAGAATTTTTCAAGAACTTCATCAAGTTGCAGCAAGTGCTTTTATCTTGCATGTCAGTGAAAACCTCAGAGCATTCATATTTCAACCATCTGGGTCCTTTCCAATCAGTCTTCTGAAGAAAACCCATATCGCAGCTTTTTTTTGAAAACCTAGGGTTGGCTGCTTTTTCGATCAAGCGTCAGGGTTTTGCAAATCCAATCAACTGGGTCCATTTCTAATGATATTCTGAACAAAACCCAGATGCCAGCTTTTTTCAGAAAAAATTGAAGAAATTAGGGTTTGCTGCTTTTTCAGTCAAAATTCAAGATTTTCGAAAACGGACGATCTGGGTTGTCTTGCATTGATATTCTGAACAAAACCCATATCTCAGAAAAAATTCTCAAAAAATTCGTCCGTTGAAGCACAAAAATCAGCATTCTAAAAATAGAAATTGCACAAGACTTGTCTGAACCAAGGCGAGTTTACAGTCATTCTTCAAGTTTTCTGAAATGGAGTACACTCCTAATGTTTTCAAGTCCGAATCAGCACTTTTTCACAATTACATCAAAACAGCTGAGACAGACTTGCATCATGTCAAGCCGGTGTTCGACCTACGTGCCTTGGAGAGGAAGCGGGGCAAATGCTTCAATCGGGAACTGGGTCATTCTGGACTCCTCGCAGCAGCGTCTATTCCTATATCAGTTCAGAGCCTTGAGTTCGTAGTCGCTTGCATTAAGCATTACAACCCGGCTACTAGGGAGATCCAGTCAGCAGATGGCAGGTTGATTTGCAGTTTAAAGCCTGACATGGTTGAAAAGTGTTTTTCCATTCCCCCATGGCCTGAAAGTGTAACTCTTTCGAGGGATGAATGTGAAAAGATGTGGAATATGCATAAGGACAAATACAGCAAGAAGATTGCCCAGAGATGGATGAAAGAAAAACATAAGACATTGACCAAGAATGTCGGACGAGGGGAGTTCAAGGACGAGGTTGCCATCATCATCACTTTGCTCAACAGGGTCACTGGTTCCGAGGATGCCACCAAGTTCCAACCTTGGATGTTTTATGCCATACCTCACATTATGAAGAAAACCGAGTTTTATGACTGGCCTACTTTGATTAGTGACTGCCTACATCAACAAATAACAGACTATTTCCAGTTTCATGTATTTCACATGGTGTCATATCTAGTCTACCTGGTGGCCTATCAAGGTCAATTCAGAGGATTGAACACCGAGGGATCTTTGAGCGTTCAACACATATATAATTATTATCCTCAGCTGGAGTTCACAAAGTCGTTGCACCACTACAAAAGGGTGAACGAGGCATTCTTGATGTACACGGTGCGTGACTTAGACAATGAATTGCACGTCTGCATATCTTCAGTTGCTAGGGCAGCAATGGCAGAATGGGCGCATTGGTTTATACAGTTTCCTACCTTTACCTATCTCAGGGTTTATGGTTATTCAGGTGCCCCGCTCATGTTGCCAAGGTATCCGTCAGATGAGGTTATCTTCATGGAATTCTTGAGGCAAGCTCACGGTGTCCACATAGTCTTGAGAAATAGAAAGAAACCCTCTCTTCACTTTCCATTAGGGTTGGGTATTTATACATGCAGGACTGCAGCAGATGCCAGGACAATTGGAGAAGAATTAGATAAATTCGGTCTCAAACCCTACAGTGAGAGGCGGTCATTTGATCCTCATGGTGTCTACGCTGGCCGGTTGGAGAAGAACTACAATCATATACCCGCACTTGAAGATTTTTGGGCTAACTGTGCAGATGAGTTTGAAGTGCGAAGGCGTAGTTACAGCAGGTTGACTCTCCATCAGATGAAAGATTGTTTGAATGAAGATATAGAAGGGCTCTCCGATGATGATGAAGATGTGCTTCTACCAATGTACACTCAGAAAAGAATCGAGGATCAGCCTCTTCCGCAAGTTAATTGGGCAAACAAGGAATCTCTTTCAGTTGAAGACAAAACAAGACAAGTCATTGAGTATAGTAAGGTTTTCTTAGTGCTTAAAAGGAAGAACTCTATTCCAGTAGCAGAGCCGCCAAGGATAATTCCCTCTTCTTCCACAGCACAGTCAAAAGGAAAGGGTAAAAGTCAGTCTTAAGATGGCGTCAAAGGCAGTAGATCGAATAAAAATGTAAAAAGAAGGTTGGATTTCTCAGGCATAGTCATACAGGAACAGCCTACAGTTGATTCAGAAGTTCCTCTTGACGAGCCCATACCTCAGAATGAAGCAGAGGAGCCACCTTCAACACATGTTCCTGTACCTTTGACGGGTTCGTCACCAATTCACATTGATCTTGATATCGAAGATGATGAAGAGATCGCAGCAGTACCTCCTGAGGAAGTTAGTAAAGATATACGGTGTCTTGGCTTGAGAACTCCTTAGGAAGGGTTAGGAGAAGGCCTTCATATCAAGTGAGTGTTGATGATCTCGATAATATTTATCAGGAACCTCCTAAGAAGAAGGCAAAGAAGCAAGTTCACTTTGATAGGAATCCTGATAACGAGATTGTTGTAGAGACGGCTGTGCCTCCAGAAGATAAGAATAGAGATGAGGTGAACATGGATGATTTTGTAATGGTCAAGGCTAATCTTGGTAGAAATACCAGACATGCAGATTTGAGTCGCTTCAAAGTTGTATCCGAAAACCTACATGAAAGAGTGCTTAAAGATGGAGAAGACAAGGCAGCCCTCAAGGCTGAAAATCAGCAGCTTAGGCTTTTCATCTCTAACCTTGTTCGTGGTTCTTCACAAGCAACCCAGTTGCTGCCCCAGGTCTTAGAGACACCAGCTGATCACCATCGGTTAAGATAGCTGGTCATATGTGGGAAAGAGACTCAGGAGTGGATCGAGAGCTTCATTGTCAGAGGAAAGGAGATCTTGGCTCGGATGTTCCAGTTGAGAGAGAATGCTCATAAACTTCGTCAAAGCATCCAAGGATTTGAACAAACATGGGCTGAAGTAAAACCTAGGCATGAGATTATCATTGCTGATTTAGACACAGCTTACGGTTCAGCAGTTTCAAAGGAGCATAAAGACAAATCCTTGCATGGAGAGAACGTCATGTTTTCAAAGTTAAAACCTATGAGAGGATATCTGAAGAACTCATCACCTACAGGCAAAGGGTGGTTGAAGCTCTCCTTTTCATCAGTGAATTTGTCATAGAGATCCCCTCTCAGTACAGTCTTGAAGATGGTTCTTATGTCGGGCTTGAGGAGGTGCAAAATCAGTTCCAGAACGTTGTTCATAGTTGCAGCCCAGTTGGCAGAAGGATAGGTCATATTTCAGTGATGT
>VDFB02214350.1:2500-16766 GCA_007258455.2 Sequoia sempervirens
GTAAGCCGTGCATGACGGTAGAGACCCCGCTCCCAAAGGGACATCCATTTCCCAGGTATATGCCCCCTACGCACTTTTTGTGGCGCACCACGCACAGACAAGCCCGACTCGACCAGCATTGGAAAAGTTCCCCTCGGAGCAAGATCTTGGCATAATCGCCCACGACAAACGCAGCTCAACAGACATGGAACGCCTGCGCGGGCAGGAGCATGACGACGCCGAACCAAAACTGGTTCTTCTTTTGGGCCGCCGATGCTCCCCGCCGAAGTGCACAGGCTTTTGCCTTAGAAGAGGGACCGCCGCATTGCCATTGACGCGCGCCCTCGGACAGGTACCTACGCGCGGAGCCGGGAACATGACAGCTTAAAGGAGCTTCCGTTCCAGGTACTGGGAGGGCATCCATGCGGGCCGCGCGAGGGCGGGGCGGCGGCGCTTGCGCGTGTATGGTAGAGAGTAGCGGCAGGCAGTTACTTCCAGACAAAATAGAGCAGGCCGCCTTTTGCGCGATGCCGCTGAAGCGGCAGGCCAAAATAAGTAAATCCCCCCCGGAGCAGGGCCTTGGGCACAAATCATCCACAAAGAGTGTGGCTCAACGGACATAGAACGCCTACACGGGCCGGACCATGGTGACGCGCAGCCTCGCAAGGGACGTTTACACGTACCCAAAGCGGGGTCTCCGAGCCTGCAATGACCCCCCGACCGACGTGAACAGGCTCTTGCCTCGAAGAGAGACCGCCACATTCTCGGGGACGGAGTTCAATTGCAACGATGCAACGTGCCAAAGATGAAAAACCAATGGCACAAATGCTGGCTACGTGCACTTTCGGACCAACGCATCATTCGAAGACAACCGCCAGACATCGAAAATGTCGCGCAACTTTACGACACACGTGCTTGGCGAATGCCAACCGAATACAAAGGCGAGGGCCCCCCGACTGCACCCTAGAGAGCACAGTGGAGGAGCTCGTTCCCAACTATTGTTTCGCAAATACCATCAAGGAACCGGCACAAGCGCACACAATCGTCCTCAAGAGAGGAGAATTCCGGTGATAGGTCTAAATCCAAAAGCTCCGAAGATTGCCTCCAGGAACAATCGAGAATAAGACCGATTTCATGTTGTCAAGTCTGTTACTGGGCGGACATGACTTGTGTGTAGGAAACCGGGGAGCCGTCTCAGTGGCCCGAGGCCAAAGCTACGACTGACTCGAATTGCCCCAACACATCATCATGCCACTCTTCGCAGAGAGAACATCGCGCCGCTTTCAAACTTTTCAAACCGTTCAAAGACTGCAAGAGAGCCACCAAGCATTGCAATCGGCTGTCGTAGGCAGAGTGCGCGATTCGGAGACACCCCAAGAGCTAAAAGAGGGCTCCCAACAATCCAATTGGAGTCCCGGCATGGACAAGTTTGGAGCCGACTACCAGTGCCGACCCCTTTCCGCCGATGCGTCCAATGTCGAGACCCCCTCGGAAAATGTAGAAGAGCACCCTACCGTATAGCAATCAGGTGTCCTTGTGACAGTGAGGATGGGATTTCAAGTGGGACGGCAGGGATGTTATGGTTTTTCGAGCGAGAGCAAATCGAAATGGGGTAGCTCTTTGAAATGATTGGGGCGAAGGGGCGGTGGAACCGGGCATTTTAGTAGAGCGTTGTGCAGTTGGTAAGGAGAAGTGGGAGCAGGAAAATTTCTGATGGGGAGAAAGATGGAGCGCACACCCCTAAGCAACCAGAGAGTTAAACAGAGGCTCGCACGGAATCTCTTTCCTGACGCCGATTTGGACGAGTCCGGATGGGCTACCAGTGCCTATCACTTCCCGAGATGCGTCCAAACCATACCACCATTCCGAGACGCCAAGAGAGCCCACACATTTAACAGTCGGGTGCATGTAAAACAATCCCAAAGGCTAAACAGGGCTCTTCTACTACAGAACACGACATATGGACGAATAGAAAAGGCTACCAGTGCCAATCCGTTTCCCGCAAATGCGTCCAATGTCGAGACCCATACGAGAGCCCACTGCATAGCAATCGGGTGTCCTTGGTGGGAAGGAGAGTGGTATTGAATTTGGTGATTTGAAACGATTTTGGGGATGCAGCCGATTGTCTTAATAGAGGGTTGTGTCATTGGTAGGGCGCAAAAAGGACCAGGAAAATTTGTGAAGGCGAGAGAATGGAGCAAAACCATCATAAGCGACCCAAGAGTTAAAGAGAGGGCACCCACGAAATCTCATTCCTGAAGCCAATTTGGACGAGTTCCGATCGACTACCGCTGCCGATCACCTCCCGAGATGCGTCCGCCCCGATACCCCTGCCGCAGACGCCAAGAGAGTCAACATTTAACAAAGTCGGGTGCATATAAAATAATCCAAAGGCTAAACAGGGCTCGCCTACTATAGAACCCGACATATGGACGAATTGAAAAGGCTACCAGGATCCGTCTCACGCAACAGCCCAATGTCGAGACCCTTACGAGAGCCCACACCGCACAGCAATCGGGTGTCCTGGTGGGAAGGAGTGGGATCTTGAATTTGGTGATGAGTAACAATTTAAAATGGATTTTCGGGGAGGAGCCGACGGTTTTAGTACAGCGTTGTGGGGTTGGTAGGGGCGCAAGGAGGAGAGTGGAAATTTGCGATGTGGAGAAAAAGGATCGCACCCTCCTAAACGACCCAAGAGTTAAACATCGGGCCCCAAGGAATCTCTTCGTTGAAGCCAATTTGGACGAGTCTGGATCGACTACCAGTGCCGATCATTTCCCGAGACGCGTCCAAACCATACATCCGTTCCGAGACGCCAAGAGAGCCTACACATTTAACACTCGGGTGCGTACAAAACAATCCCAACGGCTAAACAGGGGCTCGCATACTATGGAACACGACATATGGACGAACCGAAAAGGCTACCAGTGCCAATCCGTTTCCTGCAAATGCGTCCAATGTCGAGACCCATACGAGAGCCCACTGCATAGCAATCGGGTGTCCTTGGTGGGAAGGAGAGTGAAATCTTGAATTTGGTGAATAGTAACAATTTGAAACCACCATTTTGGGATGGGAACCGATTGTCTTAATAGAGGGTTGTGTAGTTAGTTGGTAGGGCGCAAAAAAGACCAGGAAACTTTGTGAAGGCGAGTGAATGGAGCAAACCATCTTAAGGGACCCGAGAGTTAAACAGAGGGCACCCACGGAATCTCGTTCCTGAAGACGATTTGGACGAGTCCGGATCGACTACCAAAGCCGATCACTTACCGAGATGCGCGTCCACAAACCATGCACCCCCATTGCGAGTAGAAGCCAAGAGAGCCCAACATTTACCGCGTCGGGTGCATATAAAACATCCCAAAGGCTAAACAGGGGCTCGCCTACTATAGAACCCGACATATGGACGAGAATTGAAAAGGCTACCAGCGTGATCCACACGCAAATGCCCAATGTCGAGACCCTTACGAGAGCCCACTGCATAGCACCGGGTGTCCTTGGTAAGCAAGAGCACTTTGAATTTGGTGATGAGTAAATAATTTAAAATGGATTTTCGGGGAGGAGCCGAGGGTTTTAGTAGAAAGTTGTGGGTTGGTAGGGTGCAAGAAGGAGCGGGAAAATTTCAGGGACGTGGAGAAAAGGACGCACCCTCCTAAACGACCCAAGAGCAACATCATAGGCCCAAAGAATCTCTTTGTTGAAGCCGATTTTGGACGAGTTTGATCGACTACCAGTGCCGACTACCGAGACGCGTCCAAACCATACATCCGTTCCGAGACGCCAAGAGCTCACACATTTAACAGTCGGGTGTATATAAAACAATCCCAAAGGCTAAACAGGGGCTCGCCTACCATAGAACACGACATATGGACGAATAGAATAGGCTACCAGTGCCAATCCGTTCCTCCCTGCAAATGCGTCCAATGTCGAGACCCATACGAGAGCCCACTGCATAGCAATCGGGTGTCCTTGGTGGGAAGGAGAGTGGGTTCTTGAATTTGGTGATGAGTAACAATTTAAAATGGATTTTCAGGAGGAGCCGAGGGTTTTAGTAGAAAGTTGTGGGGTTGGTAGGGTGCAAGAAGGAGCGGGAAAATTTGTGATGTGGAGAAAAAGGATCGAACCCTCCTAAACGACCCAAGAGTTAAACATGGGGGCCCCAAAGAATCTCTTTGTTGAAGCTGATTTGGACGAGTCTGGATCGACTACCAGTGCCGATCACTTCCCGAGACGCGTCCAAACCATACATCCGTTCTGAGACGCCAAGAGAGCCTACACATTTAACAGTCGGGTGCATACAAAACAATCCCAAAGGCTAAACAGGGGCTCGCCTACTATAGAACACGACATATGGACGAATAGAATAGGCTGGCCAGCTAATCCGTTCCTCCCTGCAAATGCGTCCAATGTCGAGACCTATACGAGAGCCCACTGCATAGCAATCGGGTGTCCTTGGTGGGAAGGAGACTGGGTTCTTGAATTTGGTGATGAGTAACAATTTAAAATGGATTTTCAGGGAGGAGCCGAGGGTTTTAGTAGAAAGTTGTGGGGTTGGTAGGGTGCAAGAAGGAGCGGGAAAATTTGTGATGTGGAGAAAAAGGATCGCACCCTCCTAAACGACCCAAGAGTTAAACATGGGGGCCCCAAAGAATCTCTTTGTTGAAGCCGATTTGGACGAGTCTGGATCGACTACCAGTGCCGATCACTTCCCGAGACGCGTCCAAACCATACATCCGTTCCGAGACGCCAAGAGAGCCTACACATTTAACAGTCGGGTGCATACAAAACAATCCCAAAGGCTAAACAGGGGCTCGCCTACTATAGAAGACGACATACGGACGAATAGAATAGGCTACCAGTGCCAATCCGTTCCTCCCTGCAAATGCGTCCAATGTCGAGACCCATACGAGAGCCCACTGCATAGCAATCGGGTGTCCTTGGTGGGAAGGAGTGGGATCTTGAATTTGGTGAATAGTAACAATTTGAAACCATTTTAGGGAGGGAGCCGATTGTCTGAATAGAGGGTTGTGTAGTTAGTTGGTAGGGCGCAAAAAAGACCAGGAAACTTTGTGAAGGCGAGTGAATGGAGCAAACCATCTTAAGGGACCCGAGAGTTAAACAGAGGGCACCCACGGAATCTCGTTCCTGAAGACGATTTGGACGAGTCTGGATCGACTACCAGTGCCGATCACTTCCCGAGATGCGTCCAAACCATACCCCCGTTGCGAGACGCCAAGAGAGCCTAACATTTAACAGTCGGGTGCATATAAAACAATCCCAAAGGCTAAACAGGGGCTCGCCTACTATAGAACCCGACATATGGACGAATTGAAAAAGGCTACCAGTGCCGATCCGTCTCACGCAAATGCGCCCAATGTCGAGACCCTTACGAGAGCCCACTGCATAGCAATTGCGTCCTTGGTGGGAAGGAGAGGGATCTGAATTTGGTGATGAGTAACAATTAAAATGATTTTCGTGAGGAGCCGAGTGGTTTTAGTGCAGAAAGTTGTGGGGTTGGTAGGAAGGGCAAAGGAGGAGCGGGGAAAATTTGTGATGTGGAGAAAAAGGATCGCACCCTCCTAAACGACCCAAGAGTTAAACATGGGGGCCCCGAAGAATCTCTTTGTTGAAGCCAGTTTGGACGAGTCTGGATCGACTACCAGTGCCGATCACTTCCCGAGACGCGTCCAAACCATACATCCATTCCGAGACGCCAAGAGAGCCTACACATTTAACAGTCGGGTGCATACAAAACAATCCCAAAGGCTAAACAGGGGCTCGCCTACTATAGAACACGACATATTGAAGAATAGAATAGGCTACTAGTGCTAATCCGTTCCTCCCTGCAAATGCGTCCAACAATGTCGAGATTCATACGAGAGCCCACCGTATAGCAATCGGGTGTCCTTTGGTGGGAAGCGAGGATCTTGAATTTGGTGAATAGTAACAATTTGAAACCATTTAGGATGGAGCCGATTGTCTGAATAACAGAGGGTTGTGTAGTTAGTTGGTAGGGCGCAAAAGCGACCACTTTGTGAAGGCGAAAGTGGGACGAGCAAACCATCTTAAGGCACCCGAGAGTTAAACAGAGGGCACCCACGGAATCTCGTTCCTGAAGACGATTTGGACGAGTCTGGATCGACTACCAGTGCCGATCACTCCCCGAGATGCGTCCAAACCATACCCCCGTTGCGAGACGCCGAGAGAGCCTACCATTTAACAGTCGGGTGCATATAAAACAATCCCAAAGGCTAAACAGGGGCTCGCCTACTATAGAAACCCGACATATGGACGAATTGAATAGGCTACCAGTGCCAAACCGTTTACCGCAAATGCGTCCAGTGTCGAGACCCATACGAGAGCCCACTGCATAGCAATCGGGTGTCCTTGGTGGGAAAGCAAGCGGGAGATTGAATTTGCAGAAGATTAACAATTTAAAACCATTTTGGGGGATCGAGGCGATTGTCTTAATAGAGCGTTGTGTAGCTGGTAGTGTACAAGAACGGCCAGGAAAATTTGTGATGGGGACAGAATGGGGCGAACCATCATAAGAGACCTGAGAGTTAAACAGAGGGCACCCACGGAATCTCTTTCCTGAAGACGATTTGGACGAGTCTGGATCGACTACCAGTGCCAATCACTTCGCGAGATGCGTCCAAACCATACACCGTTCCGAGAGACCCCAAGAGAGCCCACACATTTCACAGTCGGGTGCATATAAAACAACAATCCCAAAAGCTAAACAGGGGCTCGCCTACTATAGAACCCGGACATACGGACCACCATTGAAAAGGCTACCAGTGCCAACTGCTTCCCTGCAAATGCGTCCAATGTCGAGACCCATACGAGAGCCCACTGCATAGCAATCGGGTGTCCTCGGTGGGAAGGCAAGTGGGAGATTGAATTTGGTGATTTGAAACGATTTTGGGGATGGAGACGATTGTCTTATAGGGGACCGTTGAAAGTATATGCAAGGGTGCCGCAGCATAGCAATAGAGAGTCCGCAACTCATGCAGTACAAAGGATTCCTGTGCAGTGTCTCCGTCGAAGTCTCCTACTTAGACACGACATGGACGATTTCCGAACGGCTACCAGTGCCGCCCGTGTTCGAGAGTTTCGTCCGAAGCCGAGACCGTTCTAGGACGTCGAGGGAGACACTGCACAGCAATCTGGTGTACTGCATGCATTCGTCTCGGGCGACCCGCGCGCCCTCAAGCGTGACCGCGATGTTACTCGATTAAAAACTGACCGCGCAATCCTTCATCCGTTCGAGCAGCATCGCGGCTCGCGCTTGATGGGCGCGCAGGGGGCATGCCGAATGACACATGTCCCCCATATAAGCTTTTGGCTGTGCCGAATCCCGTGGTCATACGACACCGGAGAATCGTCCGCCTCCCCGATTTCGACTTTTTCCACAAGCAGTCGGCGCTCGAAAATTCGCCCAGACCACGGCCACCCTGTTCAAACGGCGGCTCCCGAGTCATCCCCTACTTGGTCCCGGCAAACTTAGGAAAGCTGCCACCAGTGCCCCACCGCTCTTCCGCTGCTGAGCCGCACTGGGCTACCGGGATCTCCGAGAGTATGCAAGGAGCCGCCGCATAGCAATAGAGAGTCCGCGCCCTGCGCAAGGATTCCTGTGCAGTGTCTCCGTCGAAGTCCCCTACTTGGACACGACATGGACGATTTCCGAACGGCTACCAGTGCCGCACGTGTTCGCGAGTTTCGTCCGAAGCCGAGACCGTACTAGGACGTCGAAGGAGACACTGCACAGCAATCCGGTGTACTGCATGCATTCGTCTCGGGCGACCTGCGCGCCCCTCAAGCGTGACCGCGATGCTGCTCGCTTAAAACCGACCGGGCAATCCTTCATCCGTTCGAGCAGCATCGCGGTCACGCTTGAGGGGCGCGCAGGGGGGGGCATGCCGAATGACACATGGCCCCCATATAAGCTATTTGTACGAATCCCAGGCATCGGTAGGATGACACCGGGAATCGTCCAAGGCCCCCGATTTCCGACTTTTTTCCACAAGCAGTCGGCGCTCGAAAATTCGCCCAGACCACGGCCACCCGACCGCTAAACGGCGGCTCCCGAGTCATCCCCTACGCGGTCCCGGCAAACTTAGGGAAAGGCTACCAGTGCCCCACCCCTCTTCCGAGCCGCATCCGCTACCGGGACCGTTGGGAATATGCAAGGGAGCCGCCGCATAGCAATAGAGAGTCCGCGCCTCATGCAGTACAAGGGGTTCCTGTGCAGTGTCTCCGTCGAAGTCCCCTACTTAGACACGACATGGACGATTTCCGAACGGCTACCAGTGCCGCCCGTGTTCGCGAGTTTCGTCCGAAGCCGAGACCGTTCTGGGACGTCGAGGGAGAAACTGCACAGCAATCCGGTGTACTGCATGCATTCGTCAAGGAAACCTGCGCGCCCCTCAAGCGTGACCGCGATGCTGCTCGATTAAAACCGACCGCGCAATCCTTCATCCGTTCGAGCAGCATCGCGGTCACGCTTGAGGGGCGCGCAGGGGGGGGCATGCCGAATGACACATGTCCCCCATATAAGCTATTTGTACGAATCCAGGCATCGGTAGGATGACACCGAGAATCGTCCAAGGCCCCCGATTTCCGACTTTTTTCCACAAGCAGTCGCCGCTCGAAAATTCGCCCAGACCACGGCCACCCGACCGCTAAACGGCGGCTCCCGAGTCATCCCCTACTTGGTCCCGGCAAACTTAGGGAAAGGCTACCAGTGCCCCACCCCTCTTTCGAGCCGCATCCGCTACCAGGACCGTTGGTTGTATGCAAAGGAGCCGCCGCATAGCAATAGAGAGTCCGCGCCTCATGCAGTACAAGGGATTCCTGTGCAGTGTCTCCGTCGAAGTCCCCTACTTAGACACGACATGGACGATTTTCGAACGGCTACCAGTGCCGCCCGTGTTCGCGAGTTTCGTCCGAAGCCGAGACCGTTCTAGGACGTCGAGGGAGACACTACACAGCAATCCGGTGTACTGCATGCATTCGTCTAGGGCGACCTGCGCGCCCCTCAAGCGTGACCGCGATGCTGCTCGATTAAAACCGACCGCGCAATCCTTCATCCGTTCGAGCAGCATCGCGGTCACGCTTGAGGGGCGCGCAGGGGGGGGCATGCCGAATGACACATGTCCCCCATATAAGCTATTTGTACGAATCCCGGGCATCGGTAGGATGACACCGAGAATCGTCCAAGGCCCCCGATTTCTGACTTTTTTCCACAAGCAGTCGGCGCTCGAAAATTCGCCCAGACCACGGCCACCCGACCGCTAAACGGCGGCTCCCGAGTCATCCCCTACTTGGTCCCAGCAAACTTAGGGAAAGGCTACCAGTGCCCCACCCCTCTTCCGAGCCGCATCCGCTACCGGGCCCGTTGGGAGTATGCAAGGGAGCCGCCGCATAGCAATAGAGAGTCCGCGCCTCATGCAGTACAAGGGATTCCTGTGCAGTGTCTCCGTCGAAGTCCCCTACTTAGACACGACATGGACGATTTCCGAACGGCTACCAGTGCTGCCCGTGTTCGCGAGTTTCGTCCGAAGCCGAGACCGTTCTAGGACGTCGAGTGAGAAACTGCACAGCAATCCAGTGTACTGCATGCATTCGTCTAGGGCGACCTGCGCGCCCCTCAAGCGTGACCGCGATGCTGCTCGATTAAAACCGACCGCGCAATCCTTCATCCGCTCGAGCAGCATCGCGGTCACGCTTGAGGGGCGCGCAGGAGGGGGCATGCCGAATGACACATGTCCCCCATATAAGCTATTTGTACGAATCCCAGGGATCGGTAGGATGACACCGAGAATCGTCCAAGGCCCCCGATTTCCGACTTTTTTCCACAAGCAGTCGGCGCTCGAAATTCGCCCAGACCACGGCCACCCGACCGCTAAACGGCGGCTCCCGAGTCATCCCCTACTTGGTCCCGGCAATCTTAGGGAAAGGCTACCAGTGCCCCACCCCTCTTCCGAGCCGCATCCGCTACCGGGACGTTAAGGGTATGCAAAGGGGAGCCGCCATAACTATCAGAGTCCGCGCCTCATGCAGTACAAAGGGATTCCTGTGCAGTGTCTCCGTCGAAGTCCCCTACTTGGACGTACGACATGGACGATTTCGAACGGCTACCAGTGCCCGCCCGATAGTGTTCGCGAGAGTTTCGTCGAAGCCGGACCGTTCTAAGGACGTCGAGGAGACGCTACAGCAATCCGGTGTACTGCAATATGCGATCGATCTAGGGCGACCTGCGCGCCCCTCAAAGCGTGACGATGCTGCTCGATTAAAACCGACCGCGCAATCCTTCATCCGTTCGAGCATCGCGGTCACGCTTGAGGGCGCGGGGGGCATGCCGAATGACACATGTCCCCATATAAGCTATTTGTACGAATCCCAGGCATCGGTAGGATGACGCAAAGGAATCGTCAAAGACCCCGATTTCCGACTTTTTCCACAAGCAGTCGCCGCTCGAAAATTCGCCAGACCGGCCACCCGACCGCTAAACAGCGGCTCCCGAGTCATCCTACTTGAGGGTCCCGGCAGAGCTTAGGAAAGGCTACAGTGCCCCACCCCTCTTCGAGCCGCATCCGCCACCGGGACCGTTGGGAGTATGCAAGGGAGCCGCCCTATATAACTAATAGAGAGTCGCGCCTCATGCCTGCAGTACAAAGGATTCCTGTACAGTAATCTCCGTCAAGTCCCCTGCTTAGACACGACATGGACGATTTCGAACGGCTACCAATTGCCGCCCGTGTTCGCGAGTTTCGTCCGAAGCCGAATCCGTTCTAGGACGTCGAGGAAGACACTGCACAGCAATCCGGTGTACTGCATGCATTCGTCTCGGGCGACCTGCGCGCCCCTCAAGCGTGACCGCGATGCTGCTCGATTAAAACCGACCGGGCAATCCTTCATCCATTCGAGCAGCATCGCGGTCACGCTTGAGGGGCGCTCAGGGGGGGGCCATGCCGAATGACACATGTCCCCCATATAAGCTATTTGTACGAATCCCAGGCATCGGTAGGATGACACCGAGAATCGTCCAAGGCCCCCGATTTCCGACATTTTTCCACAAGCAGTCGGCGCTCGAAAATTCGCCCAGACCACGGCCACCCGACCGCTAAACGGCGGCTCCCGAGTCATCCCCTACTTGGTCCCGGCAAGCTTAGGGAAAGGCTACCAGTGCCCCACCCCTCTTTCGAGCCGCATCCGCTACCAGGACCGTTGGTTGTATGCAAGGGAGCCGCCGCATAGCAATAGAGAGTCCGCGCCTCATGCAGTACAAGGGATTCCTGTGCAGTGTCTCAATCGAAGTCCCCTACTTTAGACACGACATGGACGATTTCGAACGGCTACCAGTGCCGCCCGTGTTCGCGAGTTTCGTCCGAAGCGGGTCCGTTCTGGGACGTCGGGAAGACACTGCACAGCAATCCGGTGTACTGCATGCATTCGTCTCAGGCGACCTGCGCCCTCAAGCGTGACCGCGATGCTGCTCGATTAAAACCGACCGGGCAATCAGCCATCCATTCGAGCAGCATCGCGGTCACGCTTGAGGGGCGCGCAGGGGGGGCATACCGAATGACACATGTCCCCCATATAAGCTATTTGTACGAATCCCAGGCATCGGTAGGATGACACCGAGAATCGTTCAAGGCCCCCGATTTCCGACTTTTTTCAACAAGCAGTCGGCGCTCGAAATTCAGCAGACGGCCACCCGACCGCTAAACGGCGGCTCCCGAGTCATCCCCTACTTGGTCCCGGCAAACTTAGGGAAAGGCTACCAGTGCCCCACCCCTCTTCCGAGCCGCATCCGCTACCGGGACCGTTGGGGGTATGCAAGGGAGCCGCCGCATAACAATAGAGAGTCCGCGCCTCATGCAGTACAAGGGATTCCTGTGCAGTGTCTCCGTCGAAGTCCCCTACTTAGACACGGCATGGACGATTTCCGAACGGCTACCAGTGCCGCCCGTGTTCGCGAGTTTCGTCCGAAGCCGAGACCGTTCTAGGACGTCGAGGGAGACACTGCACAGCAATCCGGTGTACTGCATGCGTTCGTCTAGGGCGACCTGCGCGCCCCTCAAGCGTGACCGCGATGCTGCTCGATTAAAACCGACCGCGCAATCCTTCATCCGTTCGAGCAGCATCGCGGTCACGCTTGAGGGGCGCGCAGGGGGGGCATGCCGAATGACACATGTCCCCCATATAAGCTATTTGTACGAATCCCAGGCATCGGTGGGATGACACCGAGAATCGTCCAAGGCCCCCGATTTCCGACTTTTTTCCACAAGCAGTCGGCGCTCGAAAATTCGCCCAGACCACGGCCACCCGACCGCTAAACGGCGGCTCCCGAGTCATCCCCTACTTGGTCCCGGCAAACTTAGGGAAAGGCTACCAGTGCCCCACCCCTCTTCCGAGCCGCATCCGCTACCGGGACCGTTGGGGGTATGCAGGGGAGCCGCCGCATAGCAATAGAGAGGCCGCGCCTCATGCAGTACCAAAGGATTCACCAATGCAGTGTCTCCGTCAGAGTCCCCTGTGGGCCTGACATGGACGATTTCGAACGGCTACCAGTGCCGCCCGTGTTCGCGAGTTTCGTCGAAGCCGAGACCGTTCTAGGACACTGCACTTTTAACAATCCGGTGTACTGCATGCATTCGTCTCGGGCGACCTGCGCGCCCCTCAAGCGTGACCGCGATGCTGCTCGATTAAAACCGACCGCGCAATCCTTCATCCGTTCGAGAGCAGCATCGCGGTCACGCTGAAACGCCTGAAGAGACATGCCGAATGACACATGTCCCCCATATAAGCTATTTGTACGGATCCCAGGCATCGGTAGGATGACACCGAGAATCGTCCAAGGCCCCCGATTTCCGACTTTTTTCCACAAGCAGTCGGCGCTCAAAAATTCGCCCAGACCACGGCCACCCGACCGCTAAACGGCGGCTCCAAAGTCATCCCCTACTTGGTCCCGGCAAACTTAGGGAAGGCTACCAGTGCCCCACCCCTCTTCCGAGCCGCATCCGCTACCGGGACCGTTGGGAGTATGCAAGGGAGCCGCCGCATAGCAATAGAGAGTCCGCGCCTCATGCAGTACAAGGGATTCCTGTGCAGTGTCTCCGTCGAAGTCCCCTACTTGGACACGACATGGACGATTTCGGAACGGCTACCAGTGCCGCACGTGTTCGCGAGTTTTGTCCGAAGCCGAGACCGTTCTAGGACGTAGAGGGAGACACTGCACAGCAATCCGGTGTACTGCATGCATTCGTCTCGGGCGACCTGCGCGCCCCTCAAGCGTGACCGCGATGCTGCTCGATTAAAATCGACCGCGCAATCCTTCATCCGTTCGAGCGGCATCGCGGTCACGCTTGAGGGGCGCGCAGGGGGGGGCATGCCGAATGACACATGTCCCCCATATAAGCTATTTGTACGAATCCCAGGCATCGGTAGGATGACACCGAGAATCGTCCAAGGCCCCCGTTTTCCGACTTTTTTCCAGAAACATTCGGCGCTCGAAAATTGGGCCAGACCACGGCCAGGCATCGGTAGGATGACACCAAGAAATGGCCATACGTGCCGATTACCGACTTTCCGCGCACACCTCGCTTCGCATCGCATCGGACTCGATCACACTGACGAATCCTTCGACTTGTGCCCTCAAGTCGACGTGTTCCCCTTCCTACAGGCCCGGGGGTCCGGATTGCCAACTCGCATCACTTTCGGAATGGGCCATAGGAGAACACATACCCCCTATATAAGCTATTTGTCCGAATCCCAGGCATCGGTAGGATGACACCGAGAAATGGCCAGGCCCCCCGATCTCCGACTTTTTCCACACAGCTCGCTTTGCATCGCGTCGGACTCGATCACACCGACGAATCCTTCGACTTGCGCCCTCAAGTCGACGTGTTCCTCTTCTTACAGGCCCGGGGGTTCGGATTCCCAACTCGCATCGCATTCGGAATGGGCCATAGGAGAACACATACCCCCTATATAAGCTATTTGTCCGAATCCCAGGCATCGGTATGATGACACCGAGAAATGGCCAGACCCCCCAATTTCCGACTTTTCCCACACAGCTCGCTTTGCATCGCATCACTCTATCACACCGACGAATCCTTCGACTTGCGCCCTCAAGTCGACGTGTTCCCCTTCTTACAGGCCCGGGGGTTCAGATTCCCACCTCGCATCGCACTCTGAATGGGCCATAGGGGAACACATACCCCCTATATAAGCTATTTGTCCGAATCCCAGGCATCGGTAGGATGACACCGAGAAATGGCCA
>VDFB02214352.1:0-19372 GCA_007258455.2 Sequoia sempervirens
TTTTCAAAGATGGACATGAGACCCTAGGATTAGTTGGAGTATTGCGCAATTGCTTGAGGACAAGCAATTTTGGAAGGGCAGACTGTAATGTCCCCATTTTAGCCATATGCTCTTCTATGTTTGATAGCCTATTTCCGGAAGCCCGTAACCCAGTCAGAAGCTGAAATTAGGGTTTCCACTTTTAGAGGAGGCTTTGAAGGCTTGCATGCAAGATTTTTTGATGCATGTCTGATGGAGCTTTTTGGGTTTTTTGAGAGCTTCGGGATGTGGTAACATGCATGACGAGATATTGACTTGCATTTTTGGTTGTTCCCTTGGCAATTCTGGAGGCTTGCATGTTGGTGTTTTGCAGTTTGGATTATGGATTCCTTCTGAGTTTTCAGAGAGCTTCGCAGTGGTGTGACATGCATCGGAAATAGAGGTATTTTCCGAAAGTCACGCGGCTACCCGGTTTGTGCTCGAAATCAGTTTGGAACAACTTACTATTTTTAGCAATATGCTATTTTTGGCAATGCTACTTTTAGCAGTAGTTCGACAGTTCAGTGCAGTGGCTATTTTTAGCAAGGGAGTTTTGGCAGTTTGGTCTCCAACAATCTTGGAGCCTAATTTGGCAGGTTTGGTGACTTAAGTGATTTCATAATTTGATGAAAAATATTTCCTATGCTAAAAAGGACGACTTTATAAGGGAAATAATTAAGTTGCAAATAATGATGTTTTAAGTGAAATTTATGCTAAGCCAAAGGGGATGCCTAGCATAGGAGACATTTGAGTTTTATTAAATATTTCACTTAAATCTTTATGGATGCCTAATAGTGAAATATTTGCAAGTTATAAGGTATATCACTTAAGTCTACCTTGGACGCCTTTTGGGAGATATATTTGCATTTTATTAAGTTGTATTTCCACATATGGTTTGGACGCCTAGTCAAGGAGGCTAGTGAAGATTAAATGAAAATGAAAATGCACGTGAATGTGAGTTTCATTTGGGGCGTCCCTTTGGAGGGAAAAGTGATTTTGAATTTGAGGTGAAAAAAGGTTATAAATAAGAGTGTTGGGCTCTTGTTTGGTATCCATTATCTTTCATACTAAAATGTTGTTGAAATTGTTTCAAGCTTTGGTTTTGAGGGATGCATACCTCCTAGTTCCTTCCTTCCAATCTTCGTGCTTGAGAGATAGTACCTAGCTGGATATGAGACTGCTTCTCATTCAGAGATAGCAGATTTAACATTATTGTTGAAGTTTTGATGTTTTTCTCAGTTTTACAGGTTGCTGATTTTGGTGTGGCTGAAATAGGTTTTCATTCATAGCTCTCTAGGCAAGTATTGGCTCTTTCAGTTTCTTGGCTCAAGGCGTCCCTTTGTGCAAGTTTTGGGAATTTATTGTGGAGTCCTTGATTTTATACTGCAGGTCACCCCTTTCTCTAGGGCGTACTTTTGCCTAGGAGTGTCTTGGAAAGCGTGAAAAAAAATAATAACACAAGTTTGCAGCATTTTCTTAGTCATAGCTTGGTCGCCATCCTCCTAGGAGTCCCTTGCATTTGGTTTCATGTCATTTGGAGTAGTTTTGAGTGAGTTATGAGCATTTTAGTGAGTTTATTAGTTGTTGGTCTATAGTTTTCAGTTTGCTGGTCTGATATTTCAGTTTGTTGAAGTTGGAGTTCTTAGGGTGGTTTTTCATATTTGGTGAGTCTTTGAAGATTGGAGATCAAATAATAATAATGCAGCTTCTTGGACAGCTCAACCTTTGGCTTCTTGCAAGATTTATTCTAAATGTAAAGTTGTTTCAGTAGTACTGATCAGCTCTTATTTACATTCTGCAATTTCCAATTGTATTCCCACTTTTAGTGGAAGAGGCTGGCCTCGCCACCTTGTTTGCTTTTTGTTTAAGCATTATTATTCCCACTATTGGTGGAAGAGACAAGCCTCACCGTCTTTGCATATTGTACTTGGGTCAACTTGCAGCCCTTCTTTACTTTCAGTACTTGCATTGCTGATCGACTGAGTCATCAATTTACTTTCTATATTTGCATTCATATTGTTGATCGGCTGCGCCGTCAAATCACTCTCGCTGAATAAGTGGTTGAGTTGCATTGTAATTTTCCAGCTTTCAGTTTACAAGCTAACGATCCCCGACGCCATATGCTCACACCTTGCCCATCATTGGGATCCTGGTGTACATTCTTGGTGTAGGGTTACATTCTAGTGTTGGTTTATAATTTTGGCTAACGCTAACAGGTGCCTTGTTGAAGTGTTGTTGCAAAAACTTTGAAAAAATTATAAGGGGGTCATTACAAACATGGAGAGGAGAGTGCATCCGTCAATCTCATCTTCTATCAATTATGTCCCATAATGGCATATACATGTCCCTATTATTTTCAATCTTGCCCCTCATCACCTCCTTCGCCCTATACATGGCCTCATACAAATAGCCCATGGGGGATTTCTCCCCATCCACTAGTCTCAACACTTTTATTAGAGGCTCTAAAAATTCTACTTGTTCAGCAAAATCCCAAAAACTAGTAGAATAAATGTACTCAACCACTACTATGCCATCTACTTGATTCATAAAGCCAAACTCCATCCACTCATTTGAAAAAACATTTGTTTTAAATTCATTTTTTGTTGGCAAAGAGTCTATAGTGCAAGGAAGTGTGATGCAAATCTTGTCACCCTTGGTCGAACTAATTCCTTGGCCTCTCTGAAGGAGCACGTTGCAAACAAATCCCTCATGCGATTATAGATGAATTTGGCAATTGTGTGAGCCTTTTGCAATACTTCCTTAACCCATTTAATTTTTCCAATGTCCTCTAGGGTTAGATCAATGCAATGCATTGTACATGAGGTAAGAAATATAGAGATGTTGGTTTGTCAGGAGTTTCCTAACAACAACAAAAGTAGCAGCATTGTCTGTAATAAACTGAAACACATTTGGTGGCCCTACATCTCTGACCACCAGGTCAAACAACTCGAATAATGCAGCTGCAGATTTGATTCTATCTGATGCATCCATGGATTTCAAAAATGTCATGCCAATATCACAAGAGACGAGGAAGTTGATGAGGGTTCAGTTCCTTCTATTTGTCCACCCATTTGATATTATGTTGCAACTGATATTTGTCCACTTCTATAATAATCAACCCCCAATTTTTTTTATTTTTTTTTCCCCGAGTTTGATGATTGCTGACTGTGTATCTTTGTGATATTTTTTGCAATAGTTTTGTATGGGGTTTGCATGTGTTTATGATATTTCATGAAGTATACATACAGTTGCATAAAAAGAAGGGAAACATACTTGAATAGAACACTTTCAGAAGCTATATAAATCTGATTATATGCAGAACTATTACAGTCATTTCAAAATAATATCAAACTCAGATGTACAGTGATTTCAGACCTGAAAGAGCATCATATCAGCTTAAAAAGGGTTTCTAGAAGGCCACGCCCAGCAATAGATCGTCACCCCTCAACCTCTTGCTTGTCCACATCCAAGGTTCTGCAATAAGACTTCAATGGAAAATGGAGAAGATGATGTTTCCAGCCACAACCAACCTGTCACAAGCTTCAAAGGCCGACCAAGATGAGGAGAACCCAAATTATGGCGCTCAGCTGTAAGAGCAATCAGACCCAAAATAAGAGGCAAGACAGCAATCTAAAGCCTCCAAAAGGCCATCGACCAGCACCATGAAAAAGACATCAAAAACAATGCAAGGCTGGACTGTGACGTCCCTTCTTTGGCCACCAAAAATGACTGAAACTCCCTCCTAAAAGTGGCCAACCTAACACTTGAAACCCCTGTAAGAGGCGTTGGATGAAGAAGGGCGATCTAGCCTTTAAAAATTCAATGCTTCATCAAAAAATCCAAACTTATGCTTGTTGGAATTGCCCTTAAAGAGAGGAAGCCTTCTAGTAAATACCCACAATGATATCTCTATTTATTATGGAGCTACGAGCAGAAAGGAAGGTTCAGGCCAGCAATCGATGCACAGAAGAATAGTCCCAAAACTCACCAAAACTTCAAAGAAACACACCAAATCACAATGAATGATGTACGGCCAGCAATGGAATTAAAGTGCAGACTCCAACCAACACCAAACTGATATAAATCGGCCCTTCTATCCCTTGTTCTCAGCTGCACTCAAAAATCTGCAAGATTTGTTCTCTAACTCTTCCAAACTTCATCAAAAGACATCAAACTAAAGCACAAATGATGCATCTGAATGAGACCTCCAAAAACCCTCTTGATGTTGTCTTTCAAACACAGGGAGAGTGTGATCTACAGAGGTTTTCATCCCTACAAACCCTTGTTTTCCTCAAAGCCAAGCTCCAAGAGAAATGCACGACAAGTTTTCATAACCAAAGCATAATAAAAATGAAGTTCATTTTTTCCCTTATATCTCCTCACATTTCTAATGCCCAAGAGAGGTAATATTTTATTATTTTATTTAAATTCCTCCTTCATCACTTAGGCACCAAAGATAAAAGCATCTTTTAAAAATGATATAATTTAAAGTCTTATTTTCAACATAAGCTTATTAAAAATTAACTCCATTCTCACCTTAGGCGTCCCCCAATAAAGATCATTATAAAATACTTTTTAATTCTCATTAAAACGACTTAAAGTCATTGTACTAGGCATCAAGGTACAAATTAGTCCCCCTTATGACCCTCAACAAATAAATATAAAGTCACTTTATTAAAATCCAATTTTGAAGGAGGGATTAAATATTAAAATGTCTCAACCATAGAAACTGATGCCTCCACTAAGAAATGTTGTTGAGAGATAACCCTGACCGGGTCCAACTAACCCTAGATGACTTACTATTTTTAGAAAGTCCTAAAAATAGTAAGTAGCGCCCTAAAACTCGAGCCGAAAGGAAACTGAGGAGCTCGAAAAGGCTCTCTAAGGACAGAAGCACAGCACCAGACCCCCTGCTAAAAATAGCACTTACTAAAAATAGTAAGTGTATCAGAATCAACCCAACTGAAAGAGGACATCGTAAAATGGGGACATTACAACTTCAGCCGATGTTCATTAACAACATATTTGCCCACTAAAAGTAAACCCATTGGATACAAATAAGTGTTTCAAGGAAAATACAGGTAAATCATACCATTGACAAACATAAAGCTCAAGTGGTTGCTAAAGGTTATACTTAGAAAGGAGATTTATGCACCAATAGCAAAGATGAAAACAATCAAACTTATGTTTTGGCTTGCAACACAATATGAATGGCGCACCCACCAAATGGATGTGATAAGTGCATTTCTAAATGGAAATATCCATTTGGAAGTGTATGTGTGCACCAACTTGAAGGATTTGAAATTTTAGTTAAATAAAATTATGTGTCAATTGATTAAATCATCCTAAGTGCTATGTGCATAGTGTTGGTTCCTTTTTTTCACAATGATGTAATGTCCCCGTTTTCCGACCCGCCGTCACAGAAGCTAAATTAATTAATTAATCTAATTATTTGATATTGCTTGGAAAAAGTTTATTAAAAAGGGTAATATTAAATAATTAAATTAAAGTATTATTATAAAGTGACATTGGGGAGATATTATAAAGTATTTTTAATGTCACTTTATATAAAGGTGTTTTGGTGGGAAAATTAAAGGGGAGTTATAAAAAGGACGTGAGAGCTCATTTCTCATTATGCGAGATTATTATTTTGGTTTGGATTTTCAGATGGAGCTCTTCGGAGTCTAAAACCCTAGGTGGTATTCTTACGAGTATCTAGTTTCAATGGTGAAAAATTCCACCCTAGCTGGATTGAGGCGGATTCATCCAGAAGTCGCATTTGTGCAATATCGGCAAATTTGTGAGTCTCCTGCAGAGACAAATTTGGGGTTAACGATTTTGCTATCTACTGAAAAGTAAACACGTTGACATTCTCAGGGCTGAGCATATTTCCATTCAACTTCTATTGTGGCATCTAATTGCAAGGTGGTTATTGTGAATCTCATACCTCAACTTGGCGTGGGTTTATGAAGGGTTGATTGCTACAGTCATACCTGGTCGACTGCTAATATCAGATATATGCAGAATACCATTGCACCATACAAGGAACTCAGGGAAAGGAGGGACGTGAGTATTGGATGCCTGCAGTTGAATATTTTATAAGGAATAACCTTGCATATTGCTGCGCAGGAGTGTATAGCTGAGTGATGGTGGCGTTTGGGAATTCTGTCTGAGTCGTGGCTCTTTCTTGTAGCCATGGGAGTTGAAGGGAGGTCATGGGAGTTTATTTATACCTCCAACGTCATTGTCTCTGTATGAAGTGCATGCTATATGTGGCGTGGGGTCTGATCTTAGAAAAAGAAGTTACCTAGGCGTGATAATCTGCAGTACAGACTCAGTCACCCAGCTCTCATTTCCAGCATGGGAGTTTACTCTGGCATTTCCACATCTATTTTGACCTACAGCAGCGCCCAGAACAGTGCAGTTCGCCTCCCATCACATCAATAGTGAAGGAGCCAGCATTGGAGGTGGGTGTGTAGCTGTCTGGGGTTATACTAGAGGCTGATAGTGGAGTACAGGCCACAAAGTGAGGAATATAAGTGTCAAGCATTTGTATTTCATTTGGTGTCTTGAATGAGTCTATGTAATGAAACAATGCAATGTTCAAAGTTATCTATTTATTGAGTTTTGAAAGCACTCAATTCAGTTAACCTGCAAGCAATTTGACAAAATGCCAATATGTCAAACTGGAAAATCGTAAAGATATCGCCCATTTCGATTGGGGATATTTCAAGTCACCTGTAAGATACCACCCTTGTTTCTTCCCAGTTTTTTTTGCACTACTTCCTGATGATTTTCAAATGAGCATTTTGCCAGATAGTTCAATGCAATTGGTTTTGTTCAGTTTGCCTTTTGAAAACCACTTGGATGATGCTTTCAAGTTTTACCAAAGCATATTATCTTGAATAAATTCAGTTGAAGCACTGAGACAATGATACCAACAGTTTGAAACACATCTATTCAAAGCAATTAAAAACAACAGTTTTCTTACAGCTGTTTACCAAAACACAGAAATAAAGGTATTTCAGAACCCAACCTGCAAGGAGTACAAATCGCAATATGGAGTTGCAGCTGTAGCTAACTGTTCATGATATGAATGCTGATAATGCTAATAATATAGACAAACATACATACAGTGTTTCAGCTATCTTGGATCTGTATTCCCAATATTCTGATTACCCTCCACATCACCCCTTTTATTAATCTGCATTGCCTTTTTACTGCTGACAACACTTTCCACTAGTTATTCACTTGCTTGAAGTTCCTTTTAATATCTGATGGCACCCCCTTTTAACCATACGGCATTATTTAAGTGGGGTGTGTTATCCTGAATTTTTGACTCGTTTTAAAAATTCAGATAACCAATCAAAATTTTCATAAAATTTGAGACTTTTCTTATCTAAGGCACACATTACGAGGTGCAAAGAGTGACAAATCTCAGTTTTAGGTTTATAAACTTTTGGACTATTCTTTTTCCCTCTTTCGTTTCCGTTTTTGTCCATTTTTGAGTCATTTTTAGTGTCTTTTTGACCAAATTCGGGTTTTTGGAGCAACTCAGCAAATAGGGAAATTTTAACTTAAAGGCAAAATTGCTAAAGTTATTCAAAATCCCGAAATTGCTTAAGTGACTCAAAACTCCGAATTTGTTTTAAGCTTCATTTTTGACAAAAAGCAAAAACTGTTATGAGGCTTTAAAACCCTGATTTGCTTTGTCATTTGCAAAAACATCTAAAGAAAGCCCAAAATTTCCCTTTAAACAAGGTGCTACATGATCAAAAGGCCCGATTTTGCAAAAGAACTTGTTATGACTTCTTAAAGTAATTTCATATTATTTTGATGACACATTTTATGTTGCAAAGACTTCTAAAACTCGATGCTATTCTGATTCGAGTTATTTGAATCCTTTTTGCCTTTGACTTCCCTCTTTCAAGGAGTTTTCATCGACCTCAATGCTTGAAAATCTGATTTTTAGCAGTAAATAGCCATTGCTTTTTCATTTTCTGGACGCACCTAGGGTTTCTTCACCATTATTTTCATTTGCAAACTCGTTTCCAGGTATGTTATATTTTTCTTGGTCTCTTTTTAAACATTTTTCTGTTACTTATCATTTTATATTAACGTCATTATCTTTTATGTATTGCGTTTCAGATTTTAACGTCTTTTTCCTAAACGTGTTTTTATTTTTGCACGTTTTTTTTTCTGTCTTTGTCAAAACCGGATTATATATATTTGTTGATATTTGTTTTTGTTTTAACTAAACGCGTTTTCTTAGTTATTGTCTACCTTTATATAATGTGTTCTCACTGTTATTTAGCTCGTCCCTATTCAAAATGCATTTTCACCATATACTTTGCATATTCGTCCGCCCTCTACTTTCCTTCATTCCATCATTTTCCTTTCATACCTCATGCGGCCTCTACTTTCCTTCATTCGCCTTTCATATCCTTTTATACTTATCTCTTAAACTCCATACATAACGCATTTTCCATTTTTTTTTAAAAATGCCTTATATGCTGAAAACGAGTTTTTCATCATCTCACTTTTCCAGCAATAAAGCTTTTACTTCATTTTGTCTTCATCCATCTTCCATGCCCGTTTCTTACACTTTCATTCATTCACCTCAAATCCTCTATTGTCATTTTTCACAAAGTTATAAGATTCTCCTTCATTCACATTTCGGGTTTTTAGTTCAAAAATGCAAGTCGGGATTTACACCTGGAATTGCAATTTTCAAAATTGTAAAATTGTAAAATTGTTAAATGTCCCAAAAATCCCGACTGCCTTTTATAAAAAAATGTTGAAGTCATTGAAAAACCCGAAATGCTTTAAAAAGTACAAAAGTTGACCTTTTTGGACAAAACCTCAAAATCCAAGCCAAAAATCTCTTTGTCTTGCTGTTTCAAGAAGACAAAACGTTGTTCTTGACTGCCATCATTCCCTCAAGTTCCGAATTCGTCTTCACCATTCACTTTCCATCTTTTTTTTTCTAAAGACCATTTCATTGTCCTAGGGTTTGAGTTTCACCATGTCCACTCACGTTGATGCTGATGATGTTCTAACCTTATGGGGTTTTCACCGCAGTCTTGCAGATTCCTGTTCAATGACAGACGAACCAACTTCTCCTAAAAGCAAGAAGATGAAATACAAGTTTGATAAATATCAGAATGAGATTTCTCCATCTCATGTGGTTTCGAATATTGACGAGATCAAAGACACAGAAATTGGGCATATTGATATGTCCGAGTTTCTTGGGAGAGCTGAGAAATCTACTTCTTCTGATATGCAGAAATTGCTGAGGAGTCATATTCATCTGGTGTCTTCTTTTCCTGTTGCTGCCCTAGAGCCAGAATTCGTTCTTGCATGTGCAGCACACTTTGATAAAGAATCCAGAACTATCAAGGACGATGACGGCAACGTGGTTATCAGACTTGATGCTGAGACAATCAACAGAATTTTCAGAGTTCCTGATGCTACTACATATTCAGAGATCACATTGAAGAGTGCTCACAAACATTTCGAGCAGAAAAAGAGTGATTGTATCAAACATATCAATTCTAAATGGCTTCTCAAATCAAGACCTTGTGTGACCCGGATACCCAAGTTGTATCGGTCTGATTTTAAAGAGGAAATTAATGATATGATCACTCTTCTGAGCAGAATAGCAGGGTTGAAGGTTTCTAGTGTGTTTGAAAACTGGATGTATAAGTTCATGGTGGTTATTAGAAAAGCACAGCATCCAATATTCTGGGGAGAAATAATCAGTGACAGTTTGTGTGAACAGCTTGCACAAGTCCCTACCACTCTTACCTTCTATATGAACTCATATTTGGTTTCTATAGCAGCTTCATTGAGGCATTTTCCAGGCCTATCTCCTCAAGGTGACAGATCGTTGGTGCCTGTATGGGAGTATTATGATCAGCTGACTTTTATTCCAAGTCGAGCGCATTATAGAAGAGTTCAAGATGCTTTCTTTGGTTATTTTATGTGTTTATTTGACAAAGCATTGGTAAACAACAGGGTATCTGAGGCAGCTTGGAATAAAGTAAATGAGTATGGCTGCTTGTTTCTTCAATTTCCTACCTTTACTTATATGAGAGTCGGCTGCTTTGAAGACCAACCTTATATGCTTCCAAGGTATCCGACAGATAAGATTATTCTAATGGAGCTAGGAAGGCAGCTAATGGTAGTGCATGCACGTCAAGTTTCACAACACAAGACTGGAGTCAGTATTTCATCACATAATCCATTGATAATTGGGAGGTATTCTTTGACAACTTCTTCAAGAGCCAAAGCAATGGAAACTGAACTTCAGGAAATAACATTGAAAAGATTTCAGGCCAGAATAGATTTTGATTATAGAAGGATGAAAGACAAAATTAAAAGAGCTTTCACTCATGTGCACCGCATTGAAGACATTTGGGCAGACCTCCAGACAGAAAAAGATATATACAGAATGGATTATTGCAGGCTTACAGTGGAGCAAATTGTTGATCTGAATCTAACCTTAATTCCAGAAGGTGTAATTGATGATAGGCAGATTTTAGATCCTGAATATGAAGAACAAGGAGTTGCTAATGCGCCCATTCCTGCAATCCAGTGGTCTCAAAAGGAATCTGTCTCTATCTTTGATAGATTTCAATCAGTCTTGGCAAACACCAACGCTTGGCTCAAAAGCATAGGTGTTAAGACTATTAAAATCAAAGTTAGGGCTGAAGATGATCAGCTGGTCCTAAGGGATTGAAGTCAGAAATTAGAGAGAAATCAAAAGAAGGAGCTTCTTCTTCAGGTACTAGAATTAAGTTGAAGGTAAGTCGAGCTGTGGAACAACCATTGGAAAAGGAAACACTAAAGGGAAAGGAAGTTAATCAAATGCAGATTCAGGTTTTGGATCAGCAAGAAGAAGTAGAGGTTCTTGAAACTTCTACCATTCTAAGTGAGATAACTCCTCCCATTGAAGCTCCAATACCAAAATCAGCCATATCTCCTGTGTCCCCTATCGACAGTGATGTTGATTCCTTCTCCACAGTTTTTGTCCCTTCTATTCCACCTCAAGAGACTAGTCATCAGTCCTTGTCGATAATGAATACACCCATGAGAAGCTTGCCCAATAACTTGGAAAATATCTTTGATGCAAATCCAATCTTTTCAGCCATGTCAGAAATAACTCTCCCAGAGATTGATACATCAGTAACAAGCTTTGATTGTTTCATGGCTGATCCTAGTCGTAATTTGTCTTCTGAGCAAAACATAGTTGCTATACAAACTGAGGCACCCCCTAGAATTTCTGTTGTAACACAAACTGAATCTATTTCTACGGAGACTGCAGTTGCTATTTCAAATGTGACAACTTTGGATCTTCCTCCATGGTTGAATTCAATTGCTCCCAAAAGAAAGAAACAAGCACTGTCTCCTGATATTTTTTATTTCCAAAAATTGAAGAAATCAAAACCAATGGTTGCAAAGAAAGCAAAAACAGTCTCACAAGTGTTTGTTGACAGCAATAAAATGAAATATGCTGAAATTGCAGAACCTCTTGTTGATAAACCACATGAAGAGATGCAGGTGTCTGATTACAGGTTCACTAGGGTGGAATTGGGCAAGCAGACTCATGCCAATATGATGCAAGATGCTCAGAGTTCAGTAACAATTTTGGCACAAAGCTATAATGAACTTCTAGCCAAAAAGGAAAAGCTCAAGGAAGACAATGATCAGCTAATTTCAGTTATTCAAGGGATTACTGGATCATCAGAAGCAGTTGGTTCTCAATCTGCAGCTCATCCTAATGAATCAGTTAGGCAATTAGAAAGAATTGCACAAAAGGCCAAAGCAGTTGATTCATGGATAATTCAGCTGATTGATCAAAGCATTCCAATGATTGAAAAGACCTTGCAAGTTCTCAAAAATGTCAGAATAGCCAAAATAAAGCTAAATCAAACTTTGGAAGCTTTCAAGCAGAGTTTGGAATCGCTTGAAAAAGATTTAAAAATCTGGCATGAGATAGATCAAATCAAGTTACAAATTCTATGCAGCAACTCAATTCTACCAAACAGAGAAAAGTACATAGAATTTGAAGAACTTATGACGAATAAGTCGTTGGTCATTCAAGATCTTATCAAAGATATTCAAGCCACTTTAAAAATGAATGATGAAGTTTAGCAGGATATTCTTTCAAGTTTTGAGAAAATCTCTTGTACAGTTTTGAATCAAGAAGATGAATTACTTGCAGCTGATTTAGTTACTACAGAAATGGCAGCCAATCTTCGTCAACAATTGGAATCAGAGCATTTTACCATGGATTTGATTCACAAATTTATTAATCATCAGACAATCCTTGATAAAATGCAAACTACTTATGAAGAACATAGACTGGCAACAATCAGATATTTTGATGTAATCTTGAAGACAGTCGCAGTAGCCAAGAACACACTGGGTCCTGATCCGAATGAATTGCAGATGATCATCAGCAAATTCTTATCTTTCAAAGATAGGAATATGACAAATTAAAATTTTAGGTTGTTTTATGTATTTTACTTTCGACAAAATATATGTAAAAACAAATTTTGCAATTGCAAGTGTTCTTTCCTTGCAGTTTTGAAAAATGTAATTACATGTAAAATCTTACAAAACAAATCACAAATTGGATTGTAATTTTGAATAAGTCAATTGCAATTAGTTATCGGTTGAGAGAATTTCTCAAGTTTGTTGAGATCCTCCCACCTTTTTCTCCAGACCTCCCTCCTATAAATACTTGAGGGGGTCTATTGTAATCTTTTATCTTTTTAGCAAGCAAGAAAACTCTGCAGAATTTTGTACTCATAAAGTCTTTGAGCTTTATAGTTGATAATTGTGAATTTTCAAGTAATATCAAAAAATTGGAATTTCAGACTTTGAGCTGAATTCTTATTTTGCATCCTTTATGTTCTTATGTCATTTTGGATCATCATTTTGTGACTACTTGAGAATTGTAGAATATTGCTGAAGAGAGATTCGATTTAAATATCTGCAGTCTTTGGGCTGTAAATGTGAAGATTGAATTCATAGTTAGCATTAGAAACTGAGAAGAATTATGTCTTTGTGCTCGTAGTAGTTCTCATTTAGAGTAATCAAAAGATACATCGTAGTTACAAACTTTGTACTGTTTTGTGTTGTATGTTTTCATTAAGTAATTATTCTGAAAAGGGTAGATAGGATTTCATTCCTCAAGACTTTGTGCTTATTGGTTGTTTTCCCGTCCTGGAGGAAGTAACGGAAGTCTTTGTGCTTTCAGGAAACTGTATTTCCTCTTTCTTAATTTCAACTTGCATAAAATTTCAGCATGTAAGTTTCATCACATATCATTTTGGCTACTTTGTGAGAGAGAGAGAAGAGCAGTAATCTTTCACGAAATAAGAGGAATGATTACTGTCCTATATCAGGTTTGCTGGATTAGGGGGCCCATTTACCTAAAATTAGGAGTTTAATCTCCGTGGATTTGAAATCACTAATTTGTATACTTTCTAAAGAATACAAATTTCCAACCAACAAGGTGATACTCTTTCATATCTTCCAAACTCTCCAAAAAGGCAGGTCAACAATATTTAGAGTCCTAATGACATTGCTATTCCTTCAAAGTTAATGGACAGCTGATGAAGAGTCCAAGAAAATTCAAACACTACTCCTCAAAAAGGCTGCGATACTTTTCTTAATCTTTATTAAATGCTTTAAAAGTTGGTGGCTAGGAAAGATAGTCTCCTACCAGTGCTAGGACTCTTATCAAAGTCACTTTTCCTTCCTCTTGCGTTGGCTTTTTGCTGTCCAAAGATTCCAAACTGCCTGCTAGATCGGAACTTTATTTTGCCTTCACTGAAATCCAAAGTCATACTTCTCAAGATACACATCTCTAATAAAGTAGAGTGCTACTGTTTTCATATTGTCCATTGCTCCACAAAAAGACAAGTCAGAGGTAATATAGAGTCCTACCAGCTTTATGACTCTTTTCAAAACCCAACACCAACCTACTATTCCTCTCCATGTATTCCTTAAGGGTCCACAATTTCACAAGGGACTGCTGTGATGCTTTTTTGGATGGTCATGGTGGATGATTACAAGCCCTATCACTGCTATAATTCCCTCCAATAATTCTCACAATAGCCCTTCATACTTCCGCATTGAATTCCAGAACACTATTAAATCAGCTCACTAATACCTGAAATTTGTAGCTGATAAAATATTAATTTATTATCGCCATATTTCTGCAACTTAATATAATCTCCTGAAATTTGTCTCTGAAAGAGACCACCAATTTCGTACAATCAATCAATTCAGCCATAAAACACAAAGCCAATCCTGCAATGAATCACCTGTAAACAGATTTGGGTTTTCGTCCAAATCGTTGAACTCAAGGGATTTTGTCCTCAAGTTTCAGAAAGCCAAGCTCTCCCAAAAGACTCCCCAAAGATAAATTAAACCAAGAATAATCTGGAAAATGACCCTCCAAAGACCTTTTATTCATCTTTTATAACTGCTCCCTCTTTTCTTGAAATCCCCAATTTACTTTTAATTAAACTCCTTATTTCTCCAAAAAGCAACTTTTAATCAAATATTTAACTTTTCCGACTAAAGTCACGTTTACATTATAATTAAAATGTTTAAATTAAGTCACCTTTAACTTTATGCTTTTTCGACAACAAAATTAATTATTTAATTATTACATATTTTTGCACCAGCACTGAAACTATGAGAAATATGAACTCCAACAGGAAACGACAACTGAAGGTGTCAAAAAAATACTGTGAAGCTCCTCAAAACATCAAATAACCCTCCTGGCACGACTAACAATCACTAAGAAAGCCAGAGCTACATTTGATAATGACATGATCGAAAACGGGGACATTACATCACCCAAATTCAAAGGTACTTACCACAATATCTAGACATGACGACGAAATTAGTCTAGACCAAGGGAGAAAACCTATGCTCAAATCAAGGGTTAGAAAATGCCAACAAACAAGAGGTGGATAAGCCTCTTCTACACTGAGCCTTGCCAAGATCGGGAGGGAATTCCCAGAGATCTTTGAAAGATAACACAAGCTAATAGACTACACAAAAAACCTGACTTTATATGTAAAGATACCCCCAAAACTAGCCATGACAATACTTCTTTATATAGGTTTCCTAAACTTGCAAGTCACATATCTCTCTTTAATGTCATGTTCATAGTGTTGGTTCCTTTTTTTTGCAATCACCCAAATTCAAAGGTTTCCTAAACCAGCAAGTCGCAAATCTCTCTTTATGGTGGCTAGGTTAGATGATGTGTCACTAGATGGAAAACTAGCCAATAATCCCTGTAGATACACTTAGTTATGGTCACTCACAACATCACTAACCAGAGAAAAGCCATTATAAACAAATCCTCCAAAGGTTTTCAACAAATGCAAGTTTGCAAAGGATTTTAAAATGTTTCATAACACTAGATTGTGCATAATGGAAGGATGTTAAATTACAAATAATTTACCAACACAGGAAATATGACTTTTCATTTTAAAGATGTGTGGGATCAGCTTCAACTACCAAACCAATTACTAATCCTATAGCAACAGAGTCAAATCTAGACTAAAAACCATGATGGCAAAGTAAATCATAATACTCAATTGAACCTAATGTACTTGGCTCTATCTTGTAGAGCTTAGACCCTCAATTGCCCTCCCATTCTTTTCTTTTTTTGAATTGAATATAGTTTACTATTAATAGCAAAAATTACATCATAATTTTCAGTTCATACCAACCATCTATATACCAGAGTATAGAATGAGTACACTGTGTTTTACATATTCTCAGAGCACTTATATTTTAGAATATACAATTGCATACTATGTTTTACAAAATTGTACAAAATTGCTCTTCATTTTTTACCTTCTAAAAGTTCACGCTTTCACTGCCTTCATCCATATCGATCCATCAGCAGCCACGTTCTATCTTGTACATATCTTAATTGGATTTCACCACTTCCACTATAAGGTCTTCTCCATGGTTCACATAGAATCTTGGCCCTCTATTAAATCCCAAATCTTTCTTTAATGTTTCTTCTTTATGCTTCTTATTATGCTTCTTTTGAAATTCCAAATAGCTTCTCAGGAATGGAATATTGTCCTTGTTGAAAGGCCACTGCTTTGCATATTTAATTCTTCTTTATTAACTTTTGCTTTCCCATTTTTCAGCAACTTAATGAATATGTCTTTGGATATTTCCATTGTTATTGTGACCTGCATTGAAATATTGAACTGTATGAGTCTTCTATTAGACTCAGTAAGTGCCCTTTGTTTACCTTGGAACCATTCTTCATTTTTTGCTTTCCATAAAAACCACAGAATTTCAGTAGATAACACCAAGCAAAAATAATTTAATGTTTTATCTAGTCCTATAAAACCAAAAAGTATTTCTTGCCATTTATTCTTATCTTGATCCCCCCACCCCTTTCAGATCAGCACAAAACAAGTTCCATATTTCTTTAGCAAATGGACATTCATAGAAAATATGAGCAGCCATTTTAGACAAGCTTTTTTTGGTTCTAGATGTTGATGATTATAGCAGCTTCAGGCGAATTCTTCCAGCACTAGATCCGCTGATTAGGAGACAATTCAAATGATAGCTATCGGCTATTTGAATTGTGGTGATATCTTGCTCTTGGCCGACTTAAGAAGAACTTGAAGTGACACATCATTTGCTAAATATTATTTAGTGAGGCTCCTTATGATGTGGAGTGATTTTCTAAAGAGGCCGACTCTTGTGAAGAGGTGCGATTATTTGATCAGGCCGACTTGTGTTTGTTCATTGTTGTATATATATCCATCACTTCCATATCATTCGATGATTCATTCAGTCAGCTCATTCGATATGATTCATGCCATTCTCATGCGTATCCAGTCTGAGTTCTTCATAAGAGCAGATCAACACTTTTGAAGGCTGTAAGCTATCATCAGAGATTGACATCATTGTAATTCTGTGTTGCATCATATTGTGATGCTTATATCTTGGCCTTCAAATTGGCCTTCATTGTAAAGAAGGTTCTATTGGTATTCAATAATATGAGAGATATTATTGGCTGGGTTTTTCTCCCTCAAGAGGAGGGTTTTCCCAGGGTATCTGCTGTGTTATTGTGTTAAATTTGGATTAATTTATGTGCTTTCAATCTGATAATTAAAAAATAACTTGGTATCAAAGCGGGTCTGAAAAAGATCTAGTCAGAATTGTTAAGCAGTCTAAGGAGGTATGGTCTCTCGATCTCCTTGCCCGATTGTCCATTTCCCTAAAGCTTATCGGTAATCCTAGTTTGTTTGTTCGCTGCGTACTGGAGAAGAGCAGCTTTTGGCTGAGTGATTTATCTCCTTGCGGCCCGAATGACTCTCTATGATATTTCAAAGGGATAATCATAGCAATTATTGTACTTGGGCATTGGCCTTCCGGAGCATATCACGGGAACCACCAGCGGCGTCAATATTGGAAGATGCATCGAATATGTGAGATATCGAAGAGTTAAGGAGTCGTGAACTCCTGCAGGTGTCCCAACATCAGGTATGGTCGTATTCACCATTGGTGTTGGTTGATATCGGAATTGATCATTTTTCATAGTTGCGGGAGCATTCACGAATACCGAAAAATAACCATTGGCACTGATAAACATATATGCTGGAGGCGTCTACCTATAGTAGCATGAATTGTCTAGAGCAAAAAACAAATTCAAGGAAGAAGGTTACCGTTGGAGAATCATCTATCAAGAGATTATCTAAGCACTAAGAGTCGCAAATGGAGGTATGACACTGCCGTATGAAGGAAAGACTTGAGACAACCACCGAGACAATTTTCTCTAGTAGTATGGGTTATCGGATCTCTCTTCAGAAATCTCAAGAAGTCGACTCTGTTCTGTTGATCGCAGAATCTTTGCTTACCCGAGTCGAGCATTAAATGCTATCTGATGGGTCTGAGAAGGCGGACTGGACATCCTATTGTTATACGCTGTCTATTTTTTTTGGCACTGTTTTTGTTAGTCAAGTCACTTATAAGCTTGGACCGGAACATTCTATCTCTATATTGTAACGCTTCACCAGATTGGGAATATCAACATCTCCAGGTCATTTATTAATACTATTCAGATGATTTCTGATGCTGACTATTGTGTATCTGATGTTTTCAACTGGAGCGAGGTTTCCTCCCTTCTCTCAAGGCTGCTCAGAGCAGGAAACCGCACTATTGGTGTAAAGTGTGCGCTGAGTGGTGCAAAATGAAGACTTGAATTACTTTTGCAGCGGACCATGTATTGCACACTGAAGGTAGCTAAGATGAGTCACAGCCATAGATCCAGCTCTATGGTGTACCATCTTTAAAGAGATAAGTATTCTTTGTTTACTTCCTTAAAATCACATTCTAGGTTGAAATTGAGTTTGCTAAATTGTGGAAATCTGTCATCTTTATTTAAATCATGTGTGTTGTGTAACGACCATAGTTTCTCTTGAATAGTGATCTCTGGGATAAGATCCTCTGGAGTTACCTATTATTCTTTGCAATTTGTTTCATGCCAGCTGTGAAGGTCTCTGAGTGTGACTTTGAGAGGAAAAAGAGAACTGTATTTTTGTTGTGATACAATGATCACATCGATACTATTTTCTTGTGCATGGACTGTGATAGTACCTTGTGGGGTCTGGTTCTATGTTAAACATGCTAACTGCACTTAAGATATTTGTAGATATGCAGATTATCTTTTGTTGTGTTGAGTTTAGCACCCTCGAGAGAAGTAAAAGATGGAAGAAAGAGTTATATCAAAATTCAATAAAGATAAGTTTCTTTATTCCTTCATTCTAATTCTTTGATATATTTCTCCTATAGGTTGATTTATTTATTCATGATTTAATATAGTTCATAAATTATTATGTATTCATCTATAACTTGGAAAAGTAAACCTTGTATGATTCTAGCCTTGATATTTTCTTTGGATAGCTGTAAACTGTTGTAATCTCTCTCTAATGCTTTCAGGACAATTCTAGGAGCAAGAAGGTGATGAGAGATTGCTTAGTGTTGAAAAGCTTGAGGCATCTTGTGAGGAAGTCATGCCGACCAGAACAATGATCAAGCATGAAGTCACATCTTGCAGCCATGGGACTGAGTTGGTGGCCAAAGGGAGTTCACTTCCAGAAGTCATCTTTTCAATCTCTGAAGCAGGGATCAAGAGGGAGTTTTGTAACTCACTGAGAAGAAGTGAAGATTGTTGTATTGCAAGGCTAGGTGCTAAACCCTTAGAGGATCCCTTCAGCTGCTGAGATCATAATTTCTCAAGATTGTCTTCTGGATTTGTCATTGGTAGCCCCGCAAACCTATTCAGAAT
>VDFB02214353.1:0-13944 GCA_007258455.2 Sequoia sempervirens
TTTCATGGTATTGTAGTTCTTAAGATCCTTCAACCTTATTGACACTACTTCACATTCCACAAGATATTATTCACTATTCTCCCATCTTTGATGAGTCTCAAAACACTGCTCAAAAATGCAATCCACTACCTCCATTATACATTAATGGCTAAAAATAAACATTGAACCTATGATTACCACTGTTACTTCATTTGGACAGTCATTCCCTGATTTCATTTGCCTTGTCTAACACTACCAAAAGCATTTGAAAAACCCTTAAGGTCAGCAAGGGGGTAAGGAAACTCACTGTTAAAATCTCCACTTTACTATGCAAGGTTTGAGCTTTATTATCTTGTCACTGCTTAGCCTATTTTTGATTGTCACAGCTCAAGTGACTGTCATTCTTTTTACTGTAGATTGCATTTATAAATGTCACTAAGCTACATAGTGTGCTTGTTATTGGCTACAATCTTTAGATTGCAAGATTTTGTTATTACCTACAATGTCTCAATCTTTCTGGTATTGCAACCTCACTAATCCGCTATAGTTATTGTTTATGTTTCTATGGAGGCTAGGGTTTGTACCCTAATCATGCTCTTACCAATGCTTATGTTGTTTTTTATTAGGGCTCTCTCAATGTTGAGGGCCCTAGGGATAAGCTCGTCATAAGAAGTGACACATTGCATCTTTAACTAAAAGGATAAATCTGTATTGACATTAGCAATGATGATTCTGACTTGTTGCTCCTTAGAAATGAGTCACTTGCTCTTACTAGCTCACTACCTCCATTGTTGTAGGAAGTTTGTGATCAAGTTCAATATTCTGATTTTAGGAGTCTTAACGGTTGGAAATCGTAGTAAAATCAGAATTTAATAAGTTTCAAAATTAGCATTTTAAAGTTTTTTTTGGGGTCATTAACTTCAGACTATCTTCTCTTTTGCAGGGGTGGTTGCATGCCAAAATTTTTTAGTGTAAAATATCAGAATTATTAGATTATGTTACCTATCTATGAATAAAAATTATTGGAGTGTGAGTTTGATATTTTTTGAAGATCTAAATAGTCAAGCTTGGTAAAGAAAAATCATGTCGGATAATATTAGTCCAAAACAAAATTAAGAGACACTTGATAGATTGTGGGCTAGATTGAAAAGAAAGGGTGATGGCAAATGTTATTGTCCTTGCAATAATTGCAAGGGCTTAAAGACAAGATGAATTTTAATCACAACAATTGAAAAACATTGTAGGTAGCATGGTCACATTGAAGGGGGGCATGATTATCATCCATTGGTAAGTTGTTTATTATATGTGTTTATATTGATTGAATTTGTAAATGTTTATATAATTTTAACATTATATATATATATATATATAATCACTTGATCATGATCATGGTTTATTTGTGTCTATCATTATTATAAAGGTGGGGTGCCCTAGGGTAGATGATATGGATTATCACGGCCTCGAGAATGTGGTTTTGCAAACGGACGAACATGGAGCTGTGAATATCGAAGATAAAGTTAATGATCCTATGGAAGAAGATGATCATGCGCTAGAAAACACAGTTGAAGATGATGGTACAAATACATTGATCCATAACACATTTAGTGGCAGAGCTAATCATGATGATCAAGATGACTTTGATGATGTTCATGATTTACTTGTACTTGAGAAGGCATACGAGCCCCTTGATGAAGGCTCTGAAACAACTCTTCTCTCTGATGTATTGTTGTTGAACTTGAAGGTTATGAATGGTTTATCAAACATAGCAATCTCACGGATGTTAAGGTATGTCATATATGTCATCTTTTTTCATCTATTTTAATTATTGTTAGTTCATCACTAGTAAATAAAGGATTAAATATGTACCATTAATATTCTTTATATGAACAAATTATTTTTTGTTGTAGATTGATTGGTGAATTCTTGTTACCACCATCAAATATTTTACCTCGCTCATACTGAGATTTATGTGCCATTATGAAAGATATCGGAATGGAGTATCAAGCAATAGATGCATGTCCCAATGATCATATTATATATCATAAACAATAGGAATTTGCAATAGAATGCCTAGAATGTCATATCAGTAGATATGAAATAGATCAACTAACAAAAAAGGTGTCTCACAAGGTTCTTTGTTATATTCTCATTATTCCACATATGCAACGATTATTTAGGTGCGAAAGCTTAGCGCAACCTATGGATTACCATGCATGGAATAGAAGTGGAGATGACATTCTTCGAATGCCTTTAGATGGTTCTGCATTTAGGGAGATGGAGGAAAAATGGCCACATTTTAAAGAAGAACCTCATAATCTCAGACTTTCATTGCGAGCGAACGGTGTCAATCCATTTAGAGAGATGAGATCTATTTACTCAGTTTGGCCTATTTTTGTTATCAACAATAACATTCCTCCATGGATGTCAATAAAGAGGGAGCATATAATGTTGTCAATGATTGTTCTAGGTATTTGTTTACATCAATTTTCTTTAATGTAGTAGCATCTCATTTGTCTTATTTGTTGCATAATGACTTATATTTTTTTCATTCAATAGTCATGTACATTAATTTATATATATTATAGTAAAATGGTTATAATAATTATGTAATGTTTATGTTCATTCAACTAGGTAAGTACCAATTTAAAGATATGAATGTATATATCGAGCCTCTTATCAACGAGTTACTAAATTTATGGAATGGCGTCACTATGTATGACGTCTCTAGACCAATAGGACAGAAAATTTCAATTCCATGCAATGCTTGTATGGACAATTCATGATGCCCTAGGGCTAACACATTTTTGTGGTCTGTTATAACATTCGACCTCACTTTAACAATATTTAATTTGATGAAGTAGACATCATGCATGTTTTTAAAATAATCTATTCATTATATATAATTAAAAAAATTGACATATTTAATCCAATTATATATCATCTTGCAGGTCTTCAAACAAAGGGGAAATTTGCATGTCCAATTTGTGGTCCAAAGATGAAATATTGTTGTTCAACAAGTTTAGGAAAGTAGGTGTTTGATGAGTATAGGCACTTCCTCCATAGAAATCATAAATATCGAACTACTGAAAAACATCTTTTCAATGGGAAAGAGGAGACTACATCAAAACCACGAAGAATATCACCTCGCCTATGGAAGTTGGAATATAATAGAATTAATCATCAAGGTTATACATCAGATCAAATTATTTATCTATCATATATGATATGTTTTGAATTTATATTTTTATATTGTATTGTGTTTACTCATGTTGTAATTGACAATGATTATCGTTGTTAATTTGTTTAACTTATATGCTTCATGAAGGTCGTCAAGGAATTAATGGCCAGCTTCCACAGGGACTGAAAAGTTATCCCAGACAATTTAGTAGATTGCCCTACTATGAGCAGCTACAAATTGTGCATTTGTTTGATACAATGCATATTGGAAAGAATATAACAGAAATGTTATGGAAAATATTGGAAGGCATGACAAAGAAAAAATTGTCAAAATTTGTAGTGACATTCAGGAAGCCAATCATGCAATGAAAAATTTCATTCAATTAAATAGTGATGGAGACCAAATTAATATAAGTGCCCTTCCTTGGTTATTAGCAGAGCAACAAAGCAATGCTATAAAATAAGTCATACAAATTTTTTGACTTCCCACAGGATTTGCTGCGAACATAAACAATATAATAACAAAGAAAGGTGAATTTGGGTCAGGGATGAAAACGCATGATTGACATACCTTCATTAAGGTAATTATTCTGGTATATTATATACACTTGTATAATGCATGTACTTTTCAGCATTGTGTTTTACTACTTTGGAAAAATAATGAAAAATATCATTTTATAATTGTTGGCAAGACGTTCTACCTCTATCTCTCCTAGACAACTTTGACAACAATGTCAAGCAAGTTATACATGATCTTGGAAAATACATGAGGTAAGTAGCGAGATTTGTTCAATTCACTGTATATATCTTATAATTGCCATTTTTTTTACTTGTTATTTAATATACTGTATATTTTTGTTAAATCTCATTAATATATTTATGCTTTGAATCACTTGTAGATGGCTATCATCTAAAGAAATCCATAAAGAAGATATAAATTATTAGAAGAGAAAAATTCATCGTCTAATGTGTGAAATGAAAAAGTGTCTACCTTCAACATTTTTCAATGCACAAGAACACTACCTCATACACCAAGTTGAGGAGATTGAATTGTGTGGACCTGTACACACAAGGTCAATGTGGATGGTTGAGAGGCACTCAAAATTTTTGAAGGCTTTGGTTAGACAAAGAGCACATCCTGAGGGTTCTATGGTGGAGGGATATATGGTATACCGGACCATCATGTACATTAGCGAATGTCTTCCTAATTTTGCAACAAAGATCCATATAGATCGCATTTGGTATCCCAACTCCATTAACAAATTCGAAGGGGAGTACCTGTTGGGGAAAGGTAGATTGAGGAAAGTGAGGTAATTATAAGATGGTCATGGAGATTAATTGGAATACATTTTACATATGATTTTTATGTATATTGTACTTATTTAATTTTTAATCTTTAATATACATCAATTATAAATTAAGGTCGTATATTGTGGTATTTAACTAATTATACGTCGTTTGTGAATTTCATTTTTTTTTGGTATAGTTGGTCGAGAGTGGGTTGCACTCCATTTGTACATCACCAACAATCTTGATTGGATGATGGTATGGATTGAATGATGTCAACAATTTGGTTGCGCATTAACATGGAAAGGTGTGGCTTCATTGGTTAAAGAAGCTCATCGTAATGGAGATTCCAATGTTGCACAAAGGGAAATTGATTTAGCATATGGTTTAAGAGATAAATAGGTACGTATAAATATATTAATCACCCATATTATTTAATTATTTTTAATTATATTGATGGCATATATATCTTGGAGATTGTTTTCTGCGATACATCTCGCCAAGAATAAATATGTTTATCAACTGACGATATTGCAATAAATTTTTACATGTTTGACATATTGCAGGTGAAACACTACAAGGCTATGTGGTGCAATGGTCGTAAATTTTGAATCAAAATTTTTGATGACATGAAGAAAACTTGTGATTCCGGTATAACTATAGTCTTTCAGGTGACTAATACGTCATCTAGAAGCGACATACATCCAGAAGTCTCAGAAAATTGATACTATGGGATTTTTGATGATATACTTGAGTGTAACTTTAAGTCCTTCAGATTAATAATTTTTTTCGTCGTCCTATGGTACAGGCTACGATTGAATAAAAATGATCTTGGGAGAACTGTTATTGAACATGATAATGGATTTACCATGGTTAATACAAGGTTGATCAAGCGAGCTAGAAATGAGCCCTATGTTCTTCCAAGCCAATGTGAGCAGGTATTTTACTCAGAGGTTCTAGGTAAACCGGGTTGGTCATTTGTTGTTAGAAATGATCCAAGAGGAAGGCCGGTAAAGTATAATGTGGTGGAAGAAGAAGATACCGAAGAACTAGAAGATGATGTAAATGATGATCAAGATCAACGATTAGTTGATGATGTCTCTGACGAAGATGTCGAAGAGGAGGAACGAGATCATGATGATGTAGGAGTTAATGTTCATGAAGATGATATTTGTGTGGATGATGACATTATCAAAATCATATCGATGACCATGATGATGATATGCACCAATACTTTCATAATGTCGAATCAGATCGGATGATACGCATAAAGATTTGATGATGAAGATCACCGATGACGAAACGGCAAGTTATGCGATTATATTATCTATTTGATATTAATTTTTTGATAGAATTATATTTGACTTATGTGGTTATATAATTAATTAATGATGTTTTTAATTTTTATGCCATTACACAATTAATTTAATGATGTACTTTTTAATATTTGAAAGGTCAAAAATTAAAACATTTCAATAGTGATGTTAACAACCTTGAAATTAGTGTGTTTTATGTTTCATGTGATCATAAAAGATTAAAAAGTCAGTTGTAGAGGTGGTTGTTCAGTGGTTGACGTGTATGTTGGTTATTTTTACAATGTACTAGTCGTCTCAATCAACGGCGAAATTGCCACCCTAATCAAGGTACCAAGGACCCTGGACTAACCTGATGAGGACTTTGAAAAGCCTCCCATACTTTGGCTCCGCAGTAAGACCCTGAGGGTGATCCCTTAATGTGTTTACAACCTCTGCACCATTATCATAAACAACATTACTAATAACAGATAATCTCACTTAATATCTCAACATAATAGGATAATACTGAATTAAATTGGTTGTTCATCAGTAATATCAACTATCTGGAGCACGAGATAACTAAAACACAATCCATAGTATAAGATAGTCATTGATTTTTGCAATTTGTAGCAAGATCTAGGAAAATACAAACAAATACTGAATCATATGGGTAATTACAACTTAGATCAGTGCTATATATCCATTGCAAGAGTCAAATTTCATAAAGAATGGAGGGTTTATAATAGATTTAATACATCATCACATATAAGATCCTTGACAATATTGCACATAATTTCATCAGTATGCATTATAACCTAGGACTACTTATCAAATCCTTATACAACACATATCCGCCTATAATCCCATTCAAGCATTTTGATTAATTCCTTGAATTAAAGATAAAATAGAATCATATACACCACAACAGTGAGATGGAAAAAACAACCCTTAGTTATTTCATTCAAAGTTTAGATATGCATGTACAATGGAGAGACATGAGCTCAAATTTTCACTTCAACTCAAATGCTAGTACTGTTATACAACATTAAATCTCTATGAACTCAAAACCTGTTACATAATGACTCAAAACTTAAATTGCATTTCTCTAAAACCATCAAATATGCATAACATATCTGCTTATAATCCCATTCAAGTATTTTAATTAATTCCTTGAATTAAAGCTAAAATAGAATCATACACACTACAACAGTGAGCTGAATGAAACAACCCTTAGTTATTTTATTCAAAGTTCAGATATGCACATATAATGGAGAGAGACGATCTTGAAATTATCATTTCGATTCAAATGTTAATACCGTTATGCAACATTAAATCATCATGAACTTAAAACCCATCACAGAGTGACTCAAAACCTAAATTGCATTTCTCTCTAAAACCATTGATCTTTACAATCAACTCTGCAACTTCGCCTAGACTCGATCAAAATTATCTAACTTGCTAACCTGTACTTTTGGCCTTGAAATCCTTCTTATAAAAAAATGAAGGAGCAAACAAGCTTCGGGCCAGAAAGTACACACGTCACCATCCAATTAGAGCACCTGATGATATTCCAAAAATTGTTACAACTGCAATCATCCTAGAGCATATTCATGTTCATCATGTCGAATGAGGAAAGTTGATACGATTCAAAAACCACAAGAAACCCATACCGAGAAAGTCATCAATACAAAACTGGGACCGTTGTAACCGTAGCATCAGATTTTCCACCTGTCCATAGTCCACTCTCTTTTACTCATCATCATTCAAATACTTAGCTACCCACTTTTGGTATTCTTCATTAGTAGGCCAGTTAAAATTAATCACCTCATTTACCTTTGTACTATAAGGCATATACTTTACCGCTACCTGATTCGCATCTCTTTCAAAAGACTCCAAAAATGAGTTGGTACCAATAATCTTATCCATACAACTCACCAACAAATCATAATCTGAGTCATCACAAATTAATTTAATTTGATTATTGATGACCTTATTTGCTTGATCCTGCCATTGTTGGAGTGTTTTGATTTTCCCCTGCTCATCAATTATATTAGGTAACAATGTGCTACCCCAATCATTGAAATTCTTTACAAACTCTTTAATCTTCCTACTCAAATCATCTGGTAGGGTTTGAAAACCTTGTAATGATTTTACTAATACATGAGTAGGCTTCAATGATTGGGGCCTATTATTTATATAAAACCTTGAGGCTTTATTCATGATATCCAGATCATTGGCCCTAGGGATCCAATTTTTAATTATTTGTACCACTACCTCCTGATCCCTATCAATATTCTTTATTGCTTCCAACAACAAAGAATATAAAGAATGTACAGATTGCAATTTACTATCTACCCCTTCATTTAAGTGCTCTAAAATAGTAGTAACAATCTCATTTTCCTTTGAAAGAAATCCCTCCTCTCTTATCCTTAATGATGTCTGTAATTCATCAATTTTCTATATGAGCTTCCTCTTCGTTGGATCAATAGAGCACTCAGTTTCTTTATCAATTTGTTCTAGAGGAGGGGTGAGAGCAGTATTTTGAATGGGAGACCTTGGTGTGGAAATATTTGGAGAAGTAGGAGGCATTGACCCTATTGTGGGAGGTAATGTACTGGTTCCTGGAGAATTTGATGTTTCCCCAATCTGTCTATATCTGAACCTTTCCACTTCAGTTTTCAATTCAACATTCCTCTGTTGCATTTTACTATATTCTTCAATCAAAATTTTATACTTCTCCATTAGGATCTTCCTTTCAGCCTCCCCCCTTTCAGCAGTCCTTTGGGCCAATTTAGCCACATTTATAGTTAAATTAGTGGCCTTGGTGGTTGAAGTCTCTGAAGCTCTCTTTATTATTAATCCTCCTCTAAAATTTGGATTAATATCAACAATATCTGGTTTTCTCCCTTGTGGAGCCAATGCCCAAATTGCCAAGGTCTCATATTCTTCATTGAAGGTAGAGTTTTGCAATGTTGCCTTAACCTCTTCCTCAGAATCTTGAAAAGGATTCTTGGAATTCATAATAGCATTAAAAGCTACTGCATTTGCAATATCCCACTTAAGAAAAATCAATACACTAGCCTGACTCACCAGTTGTCTTCCTTCTTCAGGAGTGATGTTCTTGAAATCTTCCATCAATTTAGCTTTTACTTCATCATTCTCCTGGTCTGACCTGTCAGGCCTTAGCTCCTTTCTCTCCCTGCATTTATCTTGATACTCTTCAAATTTTATTCTCCATGCCAATTGCAAGAATATAGGAGTTTTCACAAATGTATTGTCATCTAAAAACTCCCTGCATGCTTCCATTCTTGCATCTTGCACACTTTTACCTTTCATATCTAAATCTGACAAAACCAATTCAGCTGACCTAGGAGGGGAAAGCATACTAGCATGTATGTCCTGATTAGTAACAATAATTTCATCTGTCACATCCTCATGTGGGTGATCAGTTCTCTGCCTCTTAGGGCTTGGCTCAGATGGTGGTGATGGGGGATTGTCTTTTGGCGACTTTAAATCAATGATCTTAACTACCCCAGGTACTTTGAATTTTGGACCTAGTCATGGAGGCACCTTCATTATTTGCTTCCCCTTCCTATCTACTTCCTCCTCATCACTGCTACTATCCTTTTTCCTTCTATAGATGGGTCACTTTTCTGTAGGCTGGTATACTGACCTTGTTTCAATTGGCCCAACACTTTGTTCTTGCATACCTAGACTTAGCCTTAAATTTATTTTTTTAGTTCTCAAGGTGTCCATAATCTCCTTGAACTTCTTCATTAGAAAATCAATTTTCTTATGGTATGGACTAAACTCCAACAGTGGATCATACTTCAGATCCATTTCATGCACAACATCTAGTAGCTTACTATAAGCTATCCATTTCTCTTTGTTCAACTCCTGCTTATTTAGATCAAATTCATTTCTAATCAGGTCCTCAGGGAAGTTGAACTCATGTGCAAATTTTCCAACTTTTATTCTTTGTCTGAAAAGAGCAAATAAACCCTCAGGATCATGTTCTCGCCTTGGACCACATCTCAAATAGTAATCAACAAAGAATTTATCAAAATGTGTCCAACCTCCCTTTGAAAATACAAAGTCAGACACCACTGTATAATCAAGGAAGAATGTTCCTTTCCCCCTTTTAGTGAGGTTGTCTTCATGAATACAACCTATCTGCCACATAACTTCTGCAAACCCTACTCTTGGTGGCACATTGTATGGTAGTATGTGAGGGGCTCCCTGAAATCCATATACTCTCAAGATAGTGCTGACTGGGTATGGGATAATGTCACCCCAGTTATGGTAAACCCTCAACTCTGGCTTCCTCCCCTTTGGCCTGAGGAAATCATGCAATTCCTCAGGGATCCTAGAGGTGATCCCACAATAGTGGTTTACAATTTTTGGCCAAACTAGACACTGAAATATTTTTTTTAACTAAATCTTCACTTTCAGGCACCTATAGCAGCTAAACCATGAGGAATTTGAAGATGATGCAAACTAGAGTTTCATGATATTTTTCTATAGATTATAAATAGACAAAATTTTGAATTAGATTGCACTTCTTTTTTTCCCATCTCCCTCTAAAACTAGTTTTTTTCATAAAACTTCTTCCAACATTTTTAAAAAGTGAGCCACCGTATAACGATAACTTTTTTCCATGAAGGATGAAAATTTAATTCTTTTGAATTTAGATTTGGTAACTCGAGCATCTAGTGCTTCCACTTGGTTAGATATTTTTTATTGAATATTTTTCTTTTAATCAAGTTTCAATTCAAACCAATTATAATTTAGGACATAGCGAATCAGATAATGTGAACATTTTTAAAGGTAAATAAATTCAATTTTATTTTCTGTTGGATCAAGGACTTCAATATCCTGTGCACTAATATTTTTAATTTTTTAATAATATGCTATTTTTTCACATGTAGAATAGAGAGCTTGATTTTCGGTGAAAAACCTACATTCACGAGAAATAAAAAATAAATATAATAATAAAATTAAATTTATTTAAAATTATACTTTTGGGAAGCTTATAATAAGGACTACATACATACAAAAAATAAATTTTAAATGAATCTATTTGAACCCCAAAAGGTAAACGCGGGAATTTTTGACGATTTTGATAGGTGTAAAGGAGACTCTATTATAGGTATGGTTTAAAACTAGCGGGGTTCTATCCAAGGGGGTTTGATTTAAGGTAGTTTGATCAAACCCTCTTCAATTAGAATTCTTTAAATGGAACTTTTCAAGGCTTAAATCATTATTTTTTCTAAAAATATGTGATTTCAACAAAAAATAGTTCCTCCCAGAAATTGTAAACCATTATTGTGGCAACACCTCTAGGTAGATTCACCATCAATCTAGCCCTTAATCTAGAAGCAAAAAAATTATCAAATTGCACATAACTGGTGCTTTCCTTATTACAGGATAAATCTGCAGCCCATATCTGTACTGGCAACCTTTCTCCATCAACTGATTGCCTTAATTTCATCTTCTTAGAAAAGAAATCAGCATTCCTAAATAGAAACATATGCATCAACATAGAATACCAAAAGAATTGAGTACCAGTATCATTTTTCTACAGCTTTGATAGCTCTTCATGTATCCTCTCAGCCAAGAAAGAAGCAAAGTCATATGTCACAGAGAATTTAGGGTGTTGTATTTGCACCCCCATGAACATGTACGCAATAGGCATTACCACACCAGGACTAAAACCCAAAATATGACATAATGAATAGAAAGTGGCCAGGAAAGGTTTTGCAAAACAATTCAATCTGAAAGGTTCCTGGTCACTAGGGCTAATATGAAATTGTGAACCTCCTGCCCTGACCAGATGAGGTGGAAGCAGCTTAGCCCTAAAAAGAGATTTCAGCTTTGCATACTCGTGCTTCATTTCCTCAAGATTGATAAGAACCAAGTCTTCACTCAGCTCACTCAAATCAAAAATCTGTTGGATATCTTCTTTGTTAATTTCTAGTAGCACCCCTCTATCATTATCCCTAATTACCTATGTAATAGGGTCATACCTCACGACCATTACCCTAAGTAAGTACACATCAGGGAATACATTTGGTACAACTAGCTTCCCCATGTCATACATCCATCCATTTAAAAAATGGTGAGGAAAATTCCTCTTTCCATACCACAATCTGAACATTTCTAAGCCGGTGAGAGGAACCCTAGCATCAACAATGTTGGAATAATTACACACTAAGCCCTCCCCTAGGATTTTCCCTTGCATCAACACTACACCCTTCCTTCTATTATTCGTTGATAATGGAAATTGATCCAGGAAATCATCGTACAAGTTTCTTTTCAAATATTCAATGTGGCCAGAGTGCTGCTTGGTTGGTGCCATCTTGGACAAACTAGGGCTTCGTTACAATGTTACACTTCAATTGGCTAGGACTAAGTAGAGATAGGAAACTATAGAGTAAAAAACTACAATTCCTCACAATTTACGATTAAACTATAGCCTTAACAAGAGATTTCAATAAGCTCAATGACAAGCATAGAAAACCCCTTTCCCAAATTTAAGTGTAGAATGATTGGGAGGAATTGAAAATAAACTTACGACTCTTTTCACATAAACTCCAAATTCTAGCTGCAACAGCTCGCAATTTCACCTTTGGCTCTAAAACTATTTTCACAAAATAATTGGATGCTTTGTGATACAAATGAGGCAGGAAAATTGATTTTATGTTAATCAAATCTCACCAGTAAATGTCTCATCCACCATTAAAGCTCATTCGCGGGCTGCACAAATGGATCCAACCACATTTGATACAGATTTAAATTTGAACTGTTGATCCTCCAGTTTGATCAAATCATCGATGACCACCTTCAAAACAGGCTAACATAATCGCCAACACAGTAATAAGGGGCCCACCATGCCATACACCGCAAATGAAAACCACATGGCGGTTGCCTGTGATACTACAATCCCTCGATTTACCATCGTGGGATGGTGGGAAACTGTTGATCCTTCTCCTTCAAAAATGGTCGTTGTCCTTTCCATTAACTATCGAGCAACTTTTCCCTCAAAATTATAACATCCGCGTTGAAATAAAGCATGTGCATCTCACAAGCACTTTAGTAATCTGCCCCTTAACACATTTAGAACCAGCTAATGCTTCCTTCACTCTTTAGACCTCATTGGATGAGACACGTGGCAAGCACTCATGATATCGCGATCCTATAATTCTTGATCGCGGGATGGTGGGCACCGTTGATCTCTAGGAAATAGATCAATGGCAGTGCTAATTCAACCCTCTACAAAATAAAATCATCAATGGCCACCTTCAAAACAAGATGACACAATTGCCAACACGACGATAAGGGGCCCACCTTACCATACACTACGAAGGAAGTCCATGTAGAGGTTTCCCATGATATCGCAATCCTGAAACTTCTGATCTCGCGATGGCGAGCAACCGTTGATCCTGAGCATCAATGATATCGTTCCTTTAACACAGTCGCTAGCCATGTCGTTAACCTTCGAGCAACTTTTCTAGCGAGATTATAACATATCCATCGATTTAGAACATGTTCGTCTCGAGAACACTTTAGTAATCCACCCCTTAATACATTTAAAGCCGGTTAGTGTTTCTTTTACTTTTTAGACTTCATCGGATGAGACACATGGCGCCCGCCTGTGATTTTGCAATCAACCCAAGCACCATCGTGGGATGGTAGGGAATGACTTAGATCAAATGGCAGTTGGTCAGCGATAGCGCAAATTTGATCCCCCGGATAGGGCACGTGGTGCCTGCCCGTGATTTCGCGGTCATTCAATTCCCAATCATAGGATGGCAGGCACCATTGATATCTACAGGAAATAGATCAATGACAACACTAAATCAACCCTTACAAAATAAAACATTCATTAAAAGGAGAAGTGGGCATTACTAGGCGGAGGACAAATAAAAAAATTATATTTATAGAAGAAAAATAAAATAAATTTACAATGTTTTATAATTTCACTTTTAACCTTAAATGTATGTTTACTCATTAAGTTGTATTTTTTTTGCAATCACATTTTTATTTTAGATGTTTGTTTATAAAATATAAAGATGCATTAAAAATATATTAGAAATATTTTTCTTTATATTATATAGCATTCATAACATTAAATTAACATAGAATAATTTCACAATATCACTTAACCAATCAAGAAAAATTTAATCATTACTACGCAACATTATTC